>JAUZSX010311816.1:0-26200 GCA_034780655.1 Idiosepius hallami | reverse complement strand
TTATAACTCCATTTTCAAACTTGTTCTTCTATGCTGCTCTTTCAATGCTTATGTTTATTTTTTTTGTTTCTTTCTCCTTTCTTTCAGCATAGAAGAACAAGTTTGAAAATTGAGTTATAACTCCAAAATATTACATACTAAATAAAACACTTAAAACGCATCATTTAAGCCTTTTAAAAAAAAATATTCCACAGTCACATTAAAGAACATAGAATTATCATAGTATGATTGAATGATAAAATGAAAATGAAATATGAAGGGTTAAAAGTAATTATTCAATAAAATATAGTTACAGTATTTTTAAATAAAAATGACATTAAACTGTTTTTTATCATTTATTTCTGTCTTAATTTCTCTTCTTTCTCTTTAATTCTTCAGTTTGTATGGAATGTGGTTGCTATAGATATGGACTCCTCCAGCTTTCCCCAGCCGGAATTCACTCCAATATCCAACAATCAGAAGCATGCAGAGTTTGTATGTGGATGGGGTGCAGCATTTATCAACATAACTCTAACCTTTCCTCTCAATAAAGTGATGTTTCGGCAACAGCTACTTGGTATCTCTTGTCTTAATGCCTGTAAACAGATATACCATGAAGGACCCAAACATATCTATCGAGGTCTATTGCCTCCATTAATGCAAAAATCGACTTCAATGGCTATTATGTTTGGAATTTACAATTACTACCATGAAATTCTAGTTTTTCATGGACCTTCAATACCGACTGATTTGGCAAAAGGAACTGCAGCAATGCTTGCTGGCACTACAGAAGCCATCCTGGTGCCATTTGAACGGATACAAACATTAATGCAGGATCAAACCTACCATAAACGTTTCCAGAACACATTTGAAGCATTTCGTAAAACTCGATTGCATGGACTGTCTGAGTATTATCGTGGACTATCCGCTATTTTGATGCGAAATGGACCAAGTAATGTACTTTTTTTTCTTGGTCGAGACCACATCAAAGAGCAACTTCCTAAAACTGAAAGTGTTGTAGAGATTGCTTTGCAAGATTTTATTAGTGGTGCTTTTTTAGGAGCTGTTATAAGTACATTTCTGTTTCCCTTGAATGTTATCAAAACTCGGATGCAGTCAGAGTACGGAACTAAGTTTATTGGTATCATTGAAAGCTATCGTTTATTAGTTGCTGAACGAAACAACTCTGCCCTCAGTCTTATGAGGGGGGTACACATTAATTATATGCGTTCATTTGTCTCTTGGGGAATTATCAATGCGTCTTATGAAATGTTATTATCGTGTTTTAAGACCAAATCTTGATTTATTCTTCTTTTAAGAATATCTTTACTCTTTTTTTCCTGTTTTATTTTATATATAATTATTTTGTTACTGTAGCTGAATTTTTTAAATAATCAACTCACTTTTTTGTTATTTATTAACTTAGCATTATTTTATGATGCCTCATTTAATCAAAAGTTATGCAAAATATTAAAATTACTTTTATTATTTCATTAACAGATGATTTTTCTTACAAAATAAACTTGTCTATTCTAAAGAAATGTACAGAAGCTTTTAAATATCAATTGAAATATAAATTAATATAAAATTTTAAATATGGATAGTTTAATATGGACATTTTCTAATAATAATTTACTAAAAGCCAAGAAATTATCCAATATTAATGAAAATTTGTTTATTAATTAATTTTAAAATGCATCATTTATCAAAATAAAAGTAGTTTAACTGTATCCTACCTTTATTTTGTTGACGTTTAAACTTGTAAAATATTTATATAAAAAAGTAGAATGAAATTTAGACGAAAATTCAAAATTGAAATTTTATAATAAAAATAAATTCTTAAAAAAAAAAAAAAAAAAATAAGCTTTATCAAAAATGTTATTTTTCTTCAAGAAAATCATACCATATTTATTTTTCATTATTCAAGTTATTCAGACTTCTATTTTTGTCTTAATAGTTAACTTTGAACTCAGGAACTTATGTCAAATTTGGGTGCCTTCTCAGGTCTGCAAATTTATCTGTTAGGATATACTATCCACATTCTGTCAGCGTTATTAGTTGGGCTGTGACAATGGTATTCTTTTTATGAAGCATATTCTTTGCATACAGAATATTCATTTAACAAAAAGCATTTTCTTTTTAAAAAATATTCTTTTAACAAAAAACATATTCTTTTTTAAAACAAAAAGAATATTCTTTTTAAAAAAAGAATATTCTTTTAATAAAATGTATATTCTTTTAACAAAAAGTATATTCTTTTTAAAAAAGAATATTCTTTTAACAAAAACAATATTCTTTTTAAAAAAGAATATTCTTTTAACAAAAACATATTCTTTCTAAAAAAGAATAAGCGAAATGGAATAATTTTTTTGTGCCAAAAATATGCTAAAATAAATATTTGCATACAATTCTTAAATTTACTCAATGATATTAACGATCTTTTCTGAAATGTTGGGGGTTATTTATGGAATAAGTTTTCTTGTGCCAAAAATATGCTGAAATGAAATATTTGGGTAAGAGTTTTTTATTTATTCATTCTTTTTCTTTCAAATGAACTTTGTATAATCCTTAGATGTGAATTTTCATAAAAAAATGGTCAAAAATTTTGTTTATAGAAAAAGTGATCTTATAGCCAAATATATAAATATGTACAGATATCTCTTTGTAGATGCTCAAAATTGGTAAGTTTTTTTTTCCCAATTTAAGACCATTTTAGCAGAAAAAAATGCAGAAGCTTCAATTTTAATAATTTAATTGTAAAATGAAATGAATAAAATATTTGTTCATGGAGTGTTTAATTGTTCAAAGTATCTATAGTATTAAAATAACCGATTTCTTAATATATTTTCTAATGTCTTTTATGCATTAACTGAAGATTTTACAAAATCTTTGATAGAATTTATAAACTATTGAATACTTTGTTTTTAACAGCACTTACCATAGGCTAAAGTAAACATATTTACTATGCTATAAAACAAAAACAAAAATTAATAAAGTTGCTAACAAAAACTAAGTTACCAACCATACATATATTCACTTGAACTATGGTGAAAATATGCAATTTATTAAAAAAACGTATGTGGTAGTCAAAAAGAATATTCCATTTCAAAGCAGCATATTCTTTTTTAAAAAGGATATTCCCAAGACAAAAAGCATATTCTTAAGCATATGCTTGAAGAATATTTCCCACATATCAAGAGAATATAAAGCAAATTTTAAAAAGAATATTGTCACAGATAGCCCTAGTTATTAGTTACCATGTTATTTATTATGTTATTAATTATTATGTTATATTAGTTATTTTTACCTGCAGTCAAGATTGTACCTATTACCTCCAGATAACTGTCACTTGGTATAAATCAACCACTAGTATAATATTCCTAGTGGTTGCTTTAATTTCAGATAAGTTCATTTCTGGTTGCAGGCAAAAATGGCTCAAGGAACCAAACAGATTAAAATGGTGCCTGACAATCCGTTAAGTCTAGACAGTCTGTAAATTAGATAAAAAATTTGTAGTTCTAAAATGAATCCCAATTTTTACTCGAAAGTTGTTGATTTTAAATAATACTTAAGGAAGGCTGAAGAGCACATGAACAAAAATGTTGTGAAAAATTAAGAAGTCCGAATAACTTGAATAAAGACTTTTGTTCTGGTTTGAAATGAGAGCTTTAAATTTGAAACAATAATATTTGAATTGTGAATAAATAAAAAGATATTTTTATTTTTCCAAAAATATTCTTAATACTTTTAACTTATTTTGATATATGTATAGTGATCCACAGAAATCATGTAATAAACAATGTTGAGTGTACCTTATATTTGAGCTTAAAAAATATTGTATGCACACATTGTTTAAGATTTATTTTCAGTTTAAAATTTTAGTATGCTTTGTCATGCATTCTTTTAAAGAAAAAAGTAAAGTTTGAAATGGTGAAACAAAAAATTCAAATTAACAATTGATTCAACTAATTTCATTAAACCATTTGTAATGATTTTGAATTCAAATACCATTTTAATGTATTTATTATCAATTTTAAGATTTAAATATAAGAATAAACTACAAAATATGTCATATAATGCCATTGACGATGTCAGAGTCTATTAAGTGACAGATTATCATAGTCTAGACTTTTATAATTTATCAATATATAATTTATCAATAATTTATTTATCCATATATTTTTGAAAAAAGTGGTTTGTTTATTTCTAATTTTGTTCCACATACTTTATTTAAATCATTTTGTTATAAAAGATTTTTAGTATCAATTTCAATAAATTTCAATGTTGAAAATGTATAAAGAATTAATTCTAATATTCTTTTGTTATTTGTTACTAATGATAAATATATCATTAATTTTTAATAAAAAAGAATTTTTCTAATTGTTAGTGTTTTTATAACAGCATTGAACAATAAAATTTTTCTGTTGTAAAATGATTTAAAAGTAACATCAGATTCTGCCCTTAACCCATTGAAAACTTTTACTGTTGAGGGAATACACGTCTTTCATTTATGAAGGTTTTGCAATTACTGATTTTCTGAGGCAGATGTTTCTTTCTATTACCTACAATAAAAGTATATTCAGAAATAAAAATTATTTTTCTCTTAAGTTTTTTAGATGAAGCTTGATAATTATTATTAGGTCTATTGTTCTCAACTTTACTATCAAACACAAAATAAGTCCCAGTTGATATGTTATTAAGTCAGGTTTGTCTTTTTGAATTTGTCAAACATGGGAACCTCCAAAAAAATTGAATAAAGTCTTTTATTCAATTCAGAGTGATTGACTATTTTTTATTCCCTGACCATTTCTATGACCAGGATCATATCTCCTTGTCAGATTCCACGCGAGGGGAGGAGGGTGGATTCAGGTTACCTCTCCCTCCCCCCATATCAATGACTCAAACATTATATGTGGAATCATCATTTTACTTTTCTATCACCATACGCATGGGTGCAACTCACTGCAGCTGTTGCTTGTTCACTCATCTGTCGATCGATTCTCCTCAGTCTCACTGGCAAGTATGGAGGACCAACAAAGCTATAAATACTGCTACAATACTGTATTATTACCTTAGCATTACTATTATGTATTATGCTTTATGTTGTAATTCGCTCTACTGTTGCTCAATAACAATCCAAGGGTGGTCAACGTGACCCAGTGAATAGGCAATCGGAACTGTATTATGGGGGTTCGAATTCAAATTGTTCCGTCTACATTGACATGTCAACTAATACCTTTGGGAAAGATATGAATCCTATCTTAACTCCAGCTATGGATTAAATAGTGAATCTTGTGTTATTAAAAAAAATCTATATGTGTATAAAAATAACATTTATCATAACTAAAAAGGTTGATATGCCATTAAACACAAAACAAACAAAAATAACAATCCATTCAAAAAAGAATTTACTACAAAAAATTTTCCTGCATCAATAAAAATAATTTTATTAATAAATATGTATACTTCATTTGTTTATTATTAATTTTTAAAGTTTGATATAATCAAATGAAGTATATAACTTGATAATTAAATGCACGTTTTATGTTGGTGATTATTACAGCAATAATTAATAGTAAAAAAAAACAATTTAAAAATCAGGAATTTCCATTTTATTTTATTTAATTTTTTAATAAAATTTTAAACTCTGAATTTATAAAACAATTAATTTGATAATTCACTTTTCTTTAGAAATATCTAATCAAAAAAGAATTAAATTAAATAAGATTTTTGTTTGTGTTTTAATGTCTTGAAGCTTCATGTCACCCAATAAAAATCTATTTTTAAAAAATAATTTAGAATAATTCTTTATGAAGTTTTTATATTGATACAATAAAACACCCTCTTTACAAAAAATTGAATTTTCTTAAAATATAAAATAAAACAAAGACTTGCATTTTTCATGAAATCATTGTAATTTATAAAATAATAAATAAATAATCAAGTAATGGAATGGAGTTGTTTTTAATGATTTACACACAATCCAAATCCTCTTAAGTAAAATATTTCCTAATGAATTCTTTCTCTTAGAAATAATTTTTAAATGATTCATTTATAAAATCTGGAAATTGTAACTGGAAATTGTTTTCAATTTGAAGGATCTTTTTGTAAAAAATGTTTAGAAACTGCAGATGATAAAACATTAACTAACAGGTTTGCTTTCATCTTTATGCTTGCTATTGCAACATCGATATAAAACGTGTTACTGAGGTCTTTGAGTAAAACTATCCCCTTTCAAACATCACAAATTGTAATGTAAGTTTTTTTTTTTAATTAAATCAAATTTGAAACTCATTTTTCAAAATGTAGCTGATGAGATGACCTATCCACTGATGTAAATTGTTTGAAATTAGGTTGCAGGTTGAATAAGTGGTGAAGCTTTGCAGCGGACTTGATTCATTAAAAATCAGGGCTAACAATATATTCTACAACTTTGGTAGTTAAATGATGATTTTTGATATATAAACTAGCTCAGATATTTCTTTGAAATTTCTGGTTGATATCTAAGGATAATCATCTAAAATCGATTATAAATGAAGGTCAAACAATAAGACAAAGAAATGTTTATGTTGAAAATCATAAACTTTTAGAAATTGGATTCTAGAAATATTGCAAACACTTCAGGTTAACACATTCTTATTGAAAACTGGATTATTATGAAGTAAAAAAAAATCCTGGTCACATGTAGCTGAACAACCTTGTATAACATCCTTCTTAAGGCATGTTGTATATAGTGATAATTCATTGAAATTTATCTTTTATAGTTTATATTTGTTTAGTGATGCACTCCATAAATCTATGGGTTTTTCTACTCTTCAATAAAAACAAGGGTTTTATAAGCAAAATATAGACAGCTGATTCTATCCCACAGTAAGCTACCTCACATTTACGGCCCTCCAAAAATTTATAAAGAAGGCATTCCATTGTGACTCATTGTCAGCTTCTAATATTCAATATTTCAATCATTGAGTTGCTTCTTTATGGAATTACATAACCGACTGACAGGCAAAATACAAACTTAGTTCGTTTTGTAGAAAAGATCAACAATGCTCCCAATCGAATGGAGAATTCGGACATAAAATCTATTCTCAAAAGATGATGAAATTTTGAAATTAGAAAGGATAATTTGGTTAATACTAATACATTTGGTTAATGCACTTGTATAGACATCTAATGAAGATGCTGACTTGAGTTAAAACAACTTAACAATAGAAAGATTCTAAGATAAACAAACAGAAGGTTTAAGCACAAAATAACCATTGTCCTAACCAGTGCTTGGGAACAATTTGTGAAAATGACATGAACTCTATAATTAAAGCCATGGCTTTGATATGTGAGGAACAAGTTCATACTTTGGCCACA
Organism: Idiosepius hallami; assembly: GCA_034780655.1. Taxonomy (NCBI): domain Eukaryota; kingdom Metazoa; phylum Mollusca; class Cephalopoda; family Idiosepiidae; genus Idiosepius; species Idiosepius hallami. The sequence continues at coordinate 18,859 of JAUZSX010311816.1, read as the reverse complement.
CCAGAAAAACCTGAATTCCAGAAGAATTCCAGATTCCAATGGAAAAGATAACCAAACTAGCATTCTTCGATTGATAACTAGCATCAAGCAAATTTTCCAGTTAATCTTCACTGGATAGAACGTAAACTTTAATTCCTACTAAATTTATTGTCCATTTCCTATAACACTGTTGATGCCAAGATATATTAAGAAGAAATGGGTAGAGTCAGGGATGGCTCCCATCAAAATGGTCACCCCTGGACATTTTCTTGATATTTATGTACGTCAACTTAGAAAACTGTCAAAGACTGGCTTGAGAAGCATATTGCAGTCTGCCTCCTATATGAGAAGGATTTGTTGGAGATGATTAAAAAATATGTAGTCCATATAACATTGTGATGGTAGTCTTCCGAGTGTGGCAAGAGTATGAACGTCTTTATATATCAAAGCAACATTAATGGTTTTAATTAGTTTGTCATTTCCTCAAACTACTCAATGGTAATATTATGAGTGTTGGTATATATTCCACTCTTTACAATCAAACTTATAATGGGACAAAGAATTGTGTATTCAATTTCATGTCATTTGGGGGGAAATATACAAAGTGTGAGATATTAAAAGTGAGGCTTGTGGAACATCCTTAAGTAGTGGCAAAAGAAAGTATGGCTGAGTCCAAATGGAAAGAACAAGGACATCATCAGCTCTTAAGGAACGTAGTAAAAATTATAGAGAGAGGACAACAATGGAAGGTGAAAGACCTGAAGAAGGCAGCCATAAATGTACGACGTGGTGATATCGAATAATTTTTTCTTTCTTCAAACTATAATTATCAGAGGACAGTAAATCATGCTTTATTTTTATATTCAGATGTTCAAATCTCTTTTTCATTTGGGAATTTATCTTTTTCAGGATTTTGTACATAATTTTAAATTTTGATTTCTTTGAAGAAAAAAATTGGTGAAGATTGTCTTTGCATAAAATTTGTTTCTATAATTTTCAAATATTTGTATATAATCTAAAGTTATTCTAGATGTTTTTATATAATTTGTTTATAAAGCTGATTTCTATCATCAGATAGGTATTCTAAAACAACACCCATATTAGAACATTCCCGAACACATAAAGTACAACCCTGTGAATTTTCAAGAAAATTGGCCCAGCCATTTCAAAGTCCATAGGGAATGAACCTTTATATAAACATACACACAAAGTTCCATCTAGATATAAGTTTAGATTATTTGTTCCCATGCTGTAACCCAATCCATGCCAGTACAAGCAATGGACACAGAATATTTTGAAGAAATGAATTTAGAATCCACCTTATTGATCATTGTTCATCAGATTCATAAAGTTCTAGGCCCATCATGGAAGAATTCAACCATCATTATAGAATAAGATGATAAATTGAATGTCCTTGATGTATTAATAACCTTCATAGAGCAAGTATTTGAATTAGTAAATCAAAAGCCAACATTTCATTGATATCCACTCTGAAAAAAAAGGTATGATGACCTTAGGAGGGCATAACATCAACTCTAAGAAATCTAGACCAAATAATAGATATTGATGCAGAGATGCCTACAACATTACGTCTGTCATGTCAAAAGAGAGCTTTATGAGCTTAACATTTATGGTCTATATGACATCATGAAAGTTTTCAGGAGTAACTAAATTTTCAAAACCCTTTTTTTTTTCGAGTGAAATCCTACAGCGGGAAAGAATACGAAGGTAAGACATGTTGGTCATTAAAGTTCAATATTGAAAGGTATTTTTATACAAAATGTCTGGAGTTGGAGTTAAAAGTAAGCTTTTTCAAAAAAGTGTTTTTTTTTACAGATCACAAAGGAAACTTGAAAGTCAATTGAATTGAAAACAGTTTTTGTTAAAACCTCAAATAAAATGTGATTATTATTGAAATTTTATTTAAAACTTCTCTATGAACTTACAAACTAGGTCCATGATAAAGGTTGCCACATCTTCGATCAAATGGTAACATTTAGTGACCTATTTGGGAGTGAATTTAATTTTTTCAAAACACTTTGAATAAAAATAATTTAATTTAATCTAACAATTCCGTAGAAAATTTATTTAAATTCCTTTTATGTTTCTTTGGTTTTAAAGTTGCTCTTCACTTGCGCAAGTGTTTTTTTTTTTTTTTTTTAAAGACAATACATTGATTTTAAAAAAAATTGTATTATCTCCCAGCCAAATAATTTCACTGGCTTTAAACCATAAAATATGAAAAATGGCCAAAATCTGTGCGGCATGTGGACGTGTGGCGACATTTTCATGCTGATATTCTAAAGAAGGTTTTACAGCTGACGTAACCATGCTAAAACAAGCGGCAAAAGACAATGGGAACTAATCTTTGCTTAAAAAAAGGTGAATTAAAACTTCTGAAATAACAATATTATTCATGTAATGAATTAAATTGATTTACATTAATGACATAACAGTGATTTCCAACTTTGGTTGGATCATTTTTTTAAAAATTTTTTACATGGCAGAGAAATACAGCAATGATTTTCAGTGATCTAGGTATCATTGCCAATCATTCGTAGTCAAGTGAAGACTTGTGCAGGATTAGCCTCTCTCGTCCTGAGACGCAGTTTCCAGTGGCAAAACAAAGTCGAGACGGATGGAGGCGAGACAGAATGCAGAAGCTGCAGAAGTTTATGAAGGTGACACGTATCCAAGCCTATTGCCAACCATAAAAGTTGAACTGATAAAATGATTAAAAAAGTTTTGTGCAATTAGCAATTTAATATGCCACTTCTTTGCTGTCAGATGATAAAAATGGGTACATATTAGATTCATGTTTGAACTAAGAAGGTTCTTTGAATTGTCATTCTTTTCCTAAGAGATTTTACAGTAATGATAGACTCTACATCACCTTGTATTTTTTATAATGAAGAAAATGATGGAAATAGTAATTGCTCAATCAGTAGTTTATATGCATAAGAAGGAATATAGTGCAATATTTATCAGTTTGACAGAAAATGAGGGACAACTTTTAGGTTAAAGATGTTGAATTTTTTGTAGTTCTTTTAGTATGGAATTTGGTTGGGGGCAAATTTGACCTTGTAATTGTAGCATTCACAAACCATTGTGGGAATGGTATTAGATAATCCCAATACACTCTTTGAGTAATGGAAAACTTGTTTTTTTTAAAACTGAACCTGGTGGGGAAACACTATTTCTTTCAAATCCTTGAAATTTCTTAATAATAAGATTTTGTATTTTGCCATGTAGGTGGCAAGGTGAAGCATTAGTAAAAGCCCGGACTATGGAATCATATTTTGAAAGTTCAAATCCCAGTCAAAATCATTCTATCTACCGTTAGCTGCCTTGCACAGATGGGGCTGATTAATTTGGGAGAGTATCTCATCTAGATGAAGGGCAACACTGATTACCAAAGCCCAGGGAAACACCACTGCCTTGTGATCCTTGTTACTGCAAAAGGCTAAGAGATGTGAACTCTGACTCCAAATTGTACTGCTGCCTTGTAGTCTTCATTCGGAAAAAAGCTAGCCTGCACAAGACCAGCCACCCTGCCAGACAAATACAAACAAAGGTTACAAAATTTACTCAAGGAATCGACTCTACGTTTGCTGAGCAAGAGAACTAAATAAAAATAATCAACATGTTTGTAAATTTGTACAACTATTATTAAGGCTGTTGTCCTCATCCTTATTGCTATATTCACAAAGTTTTGGCAGATTAACCCTTCAGCCTTCTTCAATGATAAGGATGAAGACAACAGTCCAAATAATAGTTGTACAAATCTTCAAGCCTCATCCCAAGAAGCATGTTTGTAAATGTCTCTCCTTTAAAGCCTTTCTTGTTGTGCTTGATATTCTTGGTAAAAGAGAAGATTTATTAATTATAAACTCAGAATGAATTATTAGTATTGGATGTTGGGATCAATTCAACTTATTTCTTTTTCCTTTGAAAATAAACTTTTCCTCAAAATGTTTTACACATAAAACTTTTTTTTTTCAATCCAATCAGCATGATTTATGGATTTCATCCATTTTTGAAACAGATCAGATTTGCCATGTGAGGAAGTGTAAGGGAAAAGCTGAGAATTTTGTATTATAGTCCAGGAAAAAATAGTGTTGCCTTTGCACCCAAAGGGAATTTATCTTTAGTGGGATTAGAGTGTAGCTTAGTGCCCCTAAATATGGTACTGCATGCTAACAAAAATATAACACAGACTTTTGTTAACATGTAGCATTGTGTTTAGGGGACCCTAAGCTGCATTCTGAACCCACTAAAGTTACATTCTCTTGGGATGCAAGGACCACACCATTTTTTTTTCCCGGACTGTCAAGTCTTGCAGTCATATGTGACACATTTTGTAGTGACTAGTTCTTATTTCCTGTTGCGAATTATCTCCCTTAGGTTTTTTTTTCTTGACAAGTACATTTTGTGAGCTGAAATCGGCTTTCACTTGATATGCTGGAAACATTCTTCAAGCATATTCTTAAGAAAATGCCTTTTTTCTAGGGAATATTCTTTTTAAAAAGAATACCTTTTTTTCTTGGGAACATTCTTTTTTTTTTTTTTTTTAAAGAATACAAATTTCTGCAAAATGGAAAAATAAAGTTTACTGCACAGATGCAAGCATTTACACGTGTTTCCAGAATATGGCACACAAAATATGTGTTGTCAAAGTACTTGGCCACAGCTCTGCAGAAAATATTAATACTGATGTTAAGATGGACAATGTTGATGGGAAATAGCATTTTCCTTTTAATCTTCTATAAACTATCATCAATATTATTTTCTTCTTTAAAAATTGTTATTAAATTCTCACATCGTATGAATTACACCTTTAGGTGCTACAATCCTCGCACGTCATCAGTACTGTAAATCCACATCCTTAAAGGTTGTGCTTAAGAAAAAAAAAGAGTATGAGGTTCTGGTGATTATTAGCATTTGTTTTCATCTTTAATTTCTCCTCCTCTAAGTATAGTTTACTTAGATTCCTAAGTTTGTGCTTGCAGTCTAATAAAATAAAATAAAAATTATATTTGTGAAAATTGACCAGAAACTATTTAATCTTGTTTTATGGCATATCAACCTTTTAAAGTCATTTAATGTTTAGAAGAATCATTTATATCTACATGGTTTTTTGAATAACAAAATTTGCTGGAGGGAATGTGTGAATTCATACCTTTCCCAAAGGCATAAATCCAAATATGAATGCAAACAAATCAACCGGAAAAACTATTCTAATCACATAGCAAAGATACCAACTTTTGCTTTTCTAACTTTTTAAGCAACAGCTTTGAGTGTGTTATGGCTGAAATGATTAATTCATGCAAAGAAAAGATTAAAAATAAAATTAAGTTGTAAATCATTGTTGGTATAAAAGAGGTTTTGTTTTATTTTATTTATTTATTTATTGTTTTTTTTTACAAATCAGCCAAAAGATCCTTTCCAAATTTTTTTTTTCTAAAACGTAAGCTTTTCCTTGAAATTCTTGAAATAATAAAATACTTTTGAATCAATCCAAAATGGCTGATTACATCTGTCGAGTCATAAGGTAAAACAACAATAATAATTAATTGATAATTTATTTGTCTGAATATTCAGCTTAAAAACATTTTAAGCCATTATTTTGCAGCATTGACCAACAAATTAATTTTAGCGGGTGTTTTTATTTTATATTAAAAACATTTTGATCAAGACAATAAAAGCCAGTCTGTGTTCTCCTTGATGAAATACAGAGGGGTAAAAAAAAGGGGGATGCAAAAGAAATGGATTGGGGATAAAATCCATCATTTTAGATAATGTTGGTCAACAACAAATTGAAGAAAAGTTTTTAATTGGAGAGAGAGAGAGAGATTGGGAGAGACACAAAGGCTATGGAAATCAAAAGAACCAGCAGCAGCAGCCACTTACCAAAAAATCAGTTGAAAGTGGAATTAAAAAAAAATGTACATTTAAAAAAAAAAAAAAAAAAAAAAGATGTTTAGTGGGAAGGGCTGGGCAACTTGTTTGGTTATGATTCTTTTCTGTGTTGATGCAGAAGAAAAATGGACACTGGGCACCTTGTAATCGTCTTCAAATATTTACATTAAAAAAGAAACCAAAAATAAATGATTGTTACAAATCTTGAAGCTTCCTTTTCAGTGGAATTCAAGGAATTTGCAATTTTGAACCATTCATCAAAGTACAAAAAGAGAATGTGGAAGCTTTTGCTTTTTTCTTTTTTGTTAATAAAATGTTTTAATTTTTTTTTTTTTTTTTTTTGAAGAGGGAAAAGGGCAACGATCTTTTAAATTGGGAATGTAGCCGGGTAGAAAAAGAGAAGAAAATCGCAATCTGCGAGATTCTAGGAAGATTTACAAATGTTTATGCTTTGTGTTTTTGTTTTGTTGGCTAGCTTTTTTTTTTTTGTTTAATGAAACAAGAGATTTACATATAGACACATTTTTAGAAAAACAAAATCAATACTGTTTAACATTAAAACCTTTTTTTTTTTTCAAATCTTTATCCTTTTTGGTAACTCAATGCAATCTTAGCATGGAATTAAAAGGATGAAACAAAGGTTAACACTCATTAGTGGATAATGAATATTGAAAAGGAAATTTGTGCATAATGTTAAATGGGTCATTAAAGAATGAAGGAAACAAGGTGACACATTTGTGAAAAGAAACATGACAGAAAGTAGAGCACACATTCCATTTTTTGTGCATGACAAAAGTTTCCTAAACTTCTAAGAATTGTGCATGTGTAAATATTTTCAATTATCAATCTTTTAATGAAATTTGAATTCATACCTAAAGATAGTTTTAAAATGCAATTTTTAGAATAGATTTCATCTGGATTTTTTGTTTTGTTTTACAATGATCTCCCAGACAATAATTTAAAAAAAACAAACCTTTTTATTTTTTTTAACGACATACAGCTATATAGAATTTTATTTGACTTAATCAAAATAAAATTCTTATTCATATTATTTTATAAACGAATGACATTTTTTCATTAAGTAAATGTGGATATTTTGTTTGATTTAAAGATTACGGGATGCCATACAAAATGTTAGATCTTAATAAAAGTTCTTTTCTCTCTTGTTAAAAAAAATGAAATCTATTCGAAAGGTTGTAACATGCAAATATAATTTCTTATACATTTAAGAAAACTAAAACCACCCAAAAGTGATAAAATTTAAAATTAAATTAGTAACTAATTTACTTTAGAAAAACAAAACCAAAAACAATGAGTTATAAATCATTGCCTTAGCAATGCTGATTTATATATGCATGGATAATTTCTAGAAAAAACTTCAAGTAATTGATGTTATATAGATTTCTAGAGAAGTTAGGAGTGAAATTTTTTTTCTTATTAAATTTATATTTTTTACAGACTTTTTTTCCTGATCTTACATAGTTAATTATATTCAGTATTTTTATGTGCCAACCTTCATCAAGGCTGGCAAATAGAAATAACTGAAAAGTTGTGAATAACATTAAGTGTGTAAAATAAGGAAAAAAGGGTTTAAAAAAATAGAGAAAAAAATGATCAAGAGACCTCATCTTAGAATTTCATAATTTATGTTATATAAATATAAATTATGAATTCTTTGTTTAAAGTTTTAAAAAAGAAATTTAGTTAATTCATTGAAATTCAAATTAGCTAAAAAAGTACTTTTTAAAACCTTGTTTCAATAAATATCAATACTGAATTAATTTTTTGATAATCGTCAAATATGAAAATATTCTTTGAAAAATAAAATCACGTGAAGACCATTGGCATCTTTTTTTTTAAAATAAAAATCTTATTTTCAATTTTCCTTAATATCAGCGTACTGGAGTAACATAGTGTAAACATCCATGGCAATCATGTATATAGAATGTTCTGGATTAAGAGTGCAAGAAAAATACACAAAATATGAGAATTTGCTTAGTGAACTAATTGGAGTTTAAAAAATTGGAAATTTTATGGAGGAATCATTTAAAATAGTTAGGGGCAACACTTGAGTGTCAAGAAGAATTATACTAGATGTAGGTAGTTCTGTCTTTGGGAAGATACAAAGTATGAATTTTAAGCTTGACAAATAAATATAAATGAAATCGAAAAAGAAAACTAAATATAGAAACTTAGAGGAAGACAAGAAAAATTTAGAGGGCAGGAAATTTGAGAGTACAAAAAATTGGGATTATATACATAATTTGAATGAAGTCAATTGTCATTGTAATCTAAATACAGATACATCTTTCACTATGTAATTGTTTTCTTAGAAACATACAATATACATTGCACTATTTAATTTTCATCAATTACGATAATACTCATAATTTTTTTTAAAAAGTATATCTACTTAATAGAAATATTGATATATCAAATCTCATTAATTAGGAAATTTACAAGTAGTTTCTCCAAATTAAGATGTTTAATTATCTTTTTAAATTAGTGGCATACAGCTTTTTTTTTGACCACCTGAAAAATGAATTCAGCATTGCAGTATGTTTTAAGAGTTTTAGAGATGAAAAATGTGAAGATTTATGCTAACTATAATTGAATTGAGATGTATATGCTCTTTGAAATGTTTTTATACACATTTATACAAATAAAACTAAAATTAAAATCCTTAGAAAATAAGTTTGTCTTTTTTTAAGTTTACTGGTTTTTATTTTTAATCATAATTTTGGAAATGCAAAATTTATTGATAATATGGATGCGGGATTAAATAGTTACATCTGTATTTTAGTTTTTATGGCAAAACCCTTAAAACATTTTTTTGTTTTTTAGTTTTGCTTTTAACAAAACAAAAAACTGAGAACATTAATAATGAAGTGTATTTCTTTGACTTAAAAAAAAAAAAAGGTACTAATATTTTATGTGTGTGTATTATATATATATACTTTTGCTTAACAACAATATTTCATTTTTATTTAATAAAAAAACTTTTGATATTTAACTTATTCGGCTAAACACTTGTGTGTCGAAATACTGATGGCAGGCATCTTAAGACAACTGTAATACAGTAAATTATCAAAATTGAAAAAAAAAAATGTAAATAGATATTTTTCAATAAAAAAGTTTGCTCTCCAGGTCTGAATATCCTTTATAATTAATTTCAAAACTATGGACAAAGAATTATAAGAGGATCTTGATAGGAAAACTTTGCCTTCAATCAAGCCCTTTTCACTTTCATAGGTATATAGATTAGTTAATCTAGAAAGCCCACAAGTATTTTAAAATGACCATATTAAAAAAAAGAAAGGTCAACTCATCCCTCTTAGATAGATGGTATTACAAGCTTGACTATTTTTTTAAAATGTGGAATAATTAGCACAAAACCAGAACTTACAACAGTAAGAAAAATAAAAAATAAATACATTTGAATTTTATTATACTGGGTATGTAAAAATACTTTTAAAAATTTGTGTTGTGTTATATAAACGTGGAATGCTAAATAAAATTTTCATGAATTATAACAGCCTGCAGTTTCTGAATAATCTTTGACTATATCTATTCTTGTTACATGTAGCAAATCTTTATACTAAAAACTACATCCATATTTTAAAATACAATTCAGTAGGTTCTTTATCAATGTACATTTAAAGTAGCTGAGCTTTTTTTATTTTTTTTTACTAAAGCAAAATAGAAAAATTAGTGAACTGAATTATCAAAATTATAAATTTAAAGCTTTGTTCTTTCAAAATAATTTTTTAATGACTAATGAAAATTTTCCCAAATCAAAAGCAAGGCATTTCCATTTGTTTTTCTGTTTAAGGTAACAGATACAAGAATTTCTGATTATGTAATTCATTTCATAGAATATTTTACAAAACATACTTTTATTTAAAATTAAAGACAACAATGTTTAAAAACAAAATAAATAATTGTTTCGATAAACATTCTTGTTCATCTGTTTTTTCTTTCGCTTTAAGAAAATGCACCCAAGGGAATTGGCATTAAAAGAAAGAATGGACAGGGATATTTTTACTTTAGAAGGAAAATAAACAGAGAAAAAGAGATACAAAATTAAACAAAGTAAAAAATCAGAAGAATATGTTAAAGCTACAAATTAGAAAAAAAGAACAAAAGAAAATAGTTTTAATGGATAAGAAACTTATGAGAAAAATATAGAGAAATAAGACTAGACAGTGGGAAAAAAGACTAGAAAAGAAGAAAAAATTGATTTGAAAATTTGTTTTAATGTAGAAAGAACTCAAAATTAATACTGCAGAAATATATTAATGGATAATTATAATAGAAGTTTGGGTAGAATGTTTTAGAAGTTAGGAACATCTATAATGAAGATTAAGGTGCAAAAAGGCAGAAGACAATCTGTACAATGGGCCAATGATAGAGAACTCCATTTAGAGGAAATCAAACAGTAGCATGGTTAGCTTTTTTTTTTTTTAATTTATAATTTTATTTTTGTGCAATAAATGGTCTCATGAAGTGAGGCCAAGGGTGTTGGCACCGGTTTAAGCTTGCACAGCACATCTACAGAGAAACCTGTCACTGATACAATAGTTGTTCTCTTACTCATTTGTTAAAATAACACTTTATTCACCATTTCTTATCATTTTCCCAAAAATAACAAGTTAAATCAAAAGATTTCTAAATAAATGCTGAGAATTTTTCATTTAAAAAAAAATACTTTTATATTTACAGAAATCTTATAAGCTTTAAAGAATTAAAAAAATGTTAATTCTTACATTTCAAGATTAAAAAAAAAATCTCTTAATCTGTTATTTAGTAATATATCCCCCCATAAATGAACCAAACTTTTTTTTCTTTCACACTCTACCCATTGGAAAAAAAAGGAGATGCCTTTTCCTTTTTTATGTTACTGCCAATACAACTTTAAAATTATGGACATCACTGATTATTTGATAAAACAAGGAGGGAAAACACACACAAATTTCCTTTCCAAACATTTTGAAAAATTGTCAGTAGATATCTTTTCCTTCTTTCTTTCATGCTTAACCCAAGAATAGAAAACGCCAAAACAATTACACATCCACACTAAGTTTTGTTTTTCTATTTACGTAAAGATATCAGTTGTTTCTTCTTTTCAGGTTCTCTGCACTAGAAACGAATGCTCATGTATTTTCATGCTTAAAAAAAAAATCAAACTTGTTTTTTTATTTTACAACATCAAAAAGACTAAATACTAAAATGTTTTAAATAAGGCATATTCACAGTATTATACAGATTAAAAAAATAACTAATGAAATTATAATTTACAGAACCATAAAAAGTGAGAGGGTATCTTAAAATTCTACCCACAAAAAAATGGGTAGATTTCATAAAGATGGAATGAGAGATAGGAACCAAAATCTATGTCTGCTTGATATGATGACAAAAGCTTATATATGCATATATCTTTTCTTTTTTTGAAATATGTTTATATGTTACATAAAATGCACATACAACAATGTAAGGGCTGCTGCATAAACTCAAGCACAATTTTAGTGAAAGTAGTTCAAGTAGTGGCTTATAGATGAGAAAGAGGGTTAGAGGGTTTGGGGGTAGTCCTCTGATAGAATTTCGACTTTAGCCAGCTGAGAACAAAATAATTCTAATTTACTTCTTCAACTCAAAGAAAAAAAATTCATTTAAAAAAATAGTCAAAAGAAAACTATATAATTAGTTTTCTTTTCACTATTTTTTCTGTGTTGATTGTTGGTTATTTGGATTTATTTCTTTTCTTTTTCTGTTTGTTTAAATTTTGGTTTTTAATCATTCTTTTATTCTTAAAATTCAGTGAATTTCCAAAAAAAACCAACCAGACCTCAGCTAACTCTACCTGTCAGTTAGATAAAATCTCTTTTAATGTTTTTTATGTATTCATTTTCACAACATAATTAATTCCCAAAAAGAAAGAAAGAAAAAAAAAAAAAGAATTCCAGAGTTTACAAGAAGGAAACTGGATTTTTTTTTGTTGTTCTTAGATAAAAAAATGAAACATATTTGAAATTATCAATTCTACATTAATATGGGAATATAAATTGCAAGAATCATTAAGGAAAAGAAAAGTACAGAAAGCATAGTGGGTCTCTCTTTTTCTTAAGTCTGTCATCTATAAGAATCTATGTAATTTTGACATTTATATTTTGATTAATTAATTTAGGTAATGATCTTTTTTTCCCGAAAAGAAGAAAATTTAATTTTGCTCCCAGCTGTCAGCTAAAACTCAAAAGATAAAATAGCGAGAGCGTTTTTAATAACATATAATATGAATGTGTATAGACAAGCACACATTCACTCACACGGATGGACAAACATGAGATTTTTTTAAAATCTCACTGTTTATCTTTAAATTTATTTTTTCAATTGTCTCCCCATATTTTTAGTTTTTTCTTTGTCCCTGCAAAAATGCTAAGGCCACCTAACCTGAACCCTTTCCAGTGGATTAATGGAATTGCTCTTGGTGTCTATTTAGCTTTTCACAGTAACAGCAGCAGTTGTAGTATTAATAATAGTTGTGGTGCCAGCGATAGACTAAAGCAAGCAGGAGAGGCTAAAAAGAAAGATAATAAGAATACTATATCCATAAGAATAAACACCTCAACAACAATGGAAGCAGCAGTAATAATTGCTGTTTTTGCGAATTGTCTCACTAATAAAGTTTAGAGTGACAAAATTGCATTTTTGGTTTCCATCCCCCACACAAAGTCAAATTTTTCAATTTGTTTTCCTTCTTCACATTTTATACAATTTTTCTTTCTTTAAGAAAATTCATCATTTTCAATATTTTTTTCATCACTGTTTTTTCTACTTTATCTTTCCTTATTTTTCTTTTTTCTCCTCATGTTTACCACTTCACCACTCCAAATTAAATTTTATAAAATGTATTTTTTTATTTTTATTTTATCTCTTTTTGGCATATATTTTTGCTTTTTATTTGAGAAAATGTTGGGAGTTTTGCAAAAAAGCAATCCATTTTATCCAACCAGCCATGATAATAAACATACAACTTTCTGTTCAGTTTGAACTAATCTGTTGCCAGGTGTGAATATGTTTGTAGGTTTTTGGAGGCAATTCTGGAATTGTGTTGTCTCCATTAACATTAAAATCTGTTGGGGAAGGATAGTTCCGTTCAGAGTTCCGTCTGGGTAAAGTAGAACTAAATGAGGTGTGGTTGGGAGGCCGGGACAGAGACATGCTCTGCGCACGTGTTAATGATCCATAAGCAATGTCTCTTCGAGGAGGTACAGGTGGGGGGATGCTATCACGATTGTCCCTGGGAGGTAGAGAAGGGGGTTCAAGGGGGGTTGAAGAAGTTGACATGGGAGGCACTGAATCCACACTACACGATAAAGATTCTCTATCTCTTTGTCTAGGAGGCAAGGGAGGAGGAGATAAAGTAGGTACAGACTCTTCTGGAGGAGAGTTTAATGAGATAGCACTGAATGCTGTGTTGAAAGTTCCTGAAGAGAAAAAAATTAAACAAAAATGAAAGAATAATTACAAAGGATAAAATGCACATAAAATTTAAGACATTTAGAAAAAATATTTTAAATAATTACTTTTTAAGCAATTCAATTTGAGGAAAGGATATTAATTTTTGAAATGAAACACATTTTAACTTACATTAAAATCCCAACTTTTGAAAAAGTTTCCCTCTTAATATTCTTTAATGCCTAAAGAATACCTTAAGCAATCAAATTTGAAAAAGTTAATGTCTCGAGGTATTTCATATGCTAATAGCCACAAACAAATTATATAAAATAAGAACTGAGAAAATTATTCGCACAGTAGAAAACATTAAATCAACTAACTTATGTAAGAATAAGTTAAAGGAGAGACTGCACCAGCCATTAGCTGATGTAAGGGAGATAAGTCTCTTTATAAGGGACGTAACTCAGCGTAATCGGTTTTTCATTAAATAAATCAGTTCGTTTCCTTTCCGTAAAAAACTTCACATAGAGAATAGTTATCAGCATTATTGGAAAACATATATATAAAAAAAACCTAAGAGAACTATTAACTTCTAAAAGTTGAGAAATGGTAAGAGAACTAATTTTCACTCAAATTGCCACCAAATACTGCATAATTTAAATACTATTGTAATGATTCAAACTTAGTATCTAACTATTTATAGATTAATATTTTTTTTTTCTTTTCGAGAAAAATATCAATCTGGAAAGAAAAATATCAATCTAAGATAAAAATAATAAATTATCTAAGACCTTGTATAATTTTTTTTATAACTGTCTACAAAGGGTTTATCACTGAAAAGCTGATGCTTAACATTAATCATCCATTGAACAAAGCAGGACAGCAACAATCTTTGGATCAAATTGACATCATGGCCAGAGACTTGGATTATATAGCAGAGACTTTTTAACACTTCAACTCTTTGTTAGACAAAGAAAAATACGTTGATGCCAACTAATAGTAAATTAAATTCGCAGATTGCAACAGTATTATGCGAGTGGAAGAAATAAATTAATATGTATTAAAATGTATATTAAATTGTGAAATTATTGTAGTTGAATTGTTTAAGCAAAGAATAAAATTGGTGAGAGAGAAAGAGAAATTTTTTTTTTCTTACCTGAGGAAACAGTTGATGAATTTGAGAAGACATCTGTGGCAGGTGGAGTTAATGGAGTATTAGGTGTAGCAGGCAGTGTACAAATTGCCTCTGGTTCTTCTTCATTGATACGAGGATGGGCAAATGGCCCAAATGGGAAGGGATTACGGGTTGATGCACTGTGACGATTGGCTAATGGCTTAATGCCTGGAGACTTGAGAGAGTAGTCAGTTTTCCTCGGCTAATGAGAAGATGAGAAAAAAGTTGGTTGGATTTTATGATACAATAATTTGCCTTAATTTAATTTTGTACTAAAAACAAATGCAAATAATCATTCATATTTGATTATAGTGACTATTTTTAAAAATCTAAGTGTGCAATAAAACATTAAAAAATCCAAATATAACATGCATTCAAATGACTATAGATACATAACAGTTGTACAGATAAGTTATATTGAATCTGTCTCTCTCATACCATTCTTGCAAAAAACTTTTGTAAAAAAAAAATGTGGTTTTCATAAGAAAGAACTTAATGAAGACTTAAATTTACTTCTGTTATTATTTTTCAACAATGGAACTGGTAGTTTTATTATTTATGTTAATAGTACATTTCTTCTTAAAACTCATTTTAGTTAGAGAAATGAAGATATGATTATTTCATTTCTTTTTTTATCCTAGTCTTTAAACTTTTCTGACTTAAAGAAAAAATTATTCAAATTATGATTTTGATACAGGGTACTCTAAAGGTTCATAAATGATTAAACTCTAATCTATTATTACTACTACCCCTCTATAAACAAAGCTTGAACTCAATGTTTTTATTTAATCAATTTTATTCTAATTCTAATTTGATTTTGATAAACCTTGGGAATATTTTTCATAAATGTTGAGAGAAGAATCAAACCATTAAGCTATTTATATTTTGGTTGTTATTTTCATGTTTCATTATTGCTCAGAATGTTTTACATTTTAACACAATCATAATAAATAGAAATTGCTTATTCTTGACAGAACATGATCGGTCTTTTATAATAATCCTATATTCTCTTCAATGATTCATTAGTAAGTATATCTGTAGAGTCTGAATCAAAGTTGACATAAGGAAAACAAATCTTTGTTTACTCTGATTTATTTTATGGCATATCATCCTTTTCAGGCATTTAATGCAGAGAACAATCTTTTTTTAATCATCTTGACACATTGTTATTACATTGTTTTGAATTACACAAATTGTGCTATTTAATCCATAGCTGAAGGGAGTATGGTCATTCATATATTTCCCAAGGATAATAGTACTAATGTGAACGTAATAGGACAACTGGGATTTGAACTCAAGTATTATGATTATGGTTGTGACAATATTTTTTTTATTAAAGAATATGATTGTTATATTCCTTGTTATTAGGACTGTGACAAGAATATTTTCACCTATCCTGTACCACTGCTTGAGTTTCATCAATGTACAGAACTACTACTACATTTAAGCTATGTGGTTGGAGTTGATGGAAGCATTACCCATCTTTTCTGTGAATGAACATCTTGAGACATGATGTTAACCCTGTCAATGGAGTTACTAAGGAAGTGGCTCAATGGAAGACATGCTGAACCTTGGCAGCTGACTATGAATCTTAGTGGAAAATCATCTTTATGGATATCAAATTGTAAAATTGTAGTAGCTTTCTGTCTATATTTTATGGGTTGTCTCCTATGTTTAAGATTTGTGACAATCTTTTTTTATCTTCACACTGGGTTTCTTTTACAGTTTTTTAGTTTGTTTTTCATCAATCACCACAATGGCATTGCCCTTGTCTGCAAGCATTAGTATTTTAAACAGTTTAAATTAGTTTATACTTTTCACAAATTTACCTAAGCTTGTTCTCCAGGACCTGTGGTGCAACAAATAGAAGTGTTGAATTTCTAAAGTTCTAAGTGAGCATTATTTGAAGGTCAGGGTCTCAATCCCACCTTAAAGACAAGAATAACTAAAAATGCATTTCACTATATCATTATTACTGAAATAAAAAACATCTACCCACATTTTTCAAAGTTCCTTAAAAAGCCCCAAATGAAGGTTTAATTATATGAAGAAAGTTAAAGGTACACAATAGCAACAGTTTGAAAATTTGATACTCAGATTATAAAGCCTCATCTCAAGGATTAAAAAAAAAGTATTGATAAAAAGTAGACTTACAAATTTCTTGGGCTGTTTTTCTCCACGGGGCTCTAAATCCAAAGACTTATTGTATAAATAATCATTGAAGTCTTTTTCACTAAGGTCACCAAGTGGATTAAGTTTTATAAAAAATTCCTGGCAGAGAGAAATGAAATAGAAACCAAAATGAAACACTAAAACAAAAATAGAATACATTAGATTAAACAATAATAACATAAGCATATCTGTTTGACTACATGAATTTAATTCAAATTTATAAAGCATATCAAATCATATTTTATTTCACAAAGAAGGGGGAGCACTATGCAATCTTAAAATGTTTTCATTATTTAAACACGGAAGTGTTTGAATAATATGGTTAGGTCTTACTTTTACTTGTTTTCAACCGCTTTGCACCTTAATTACTCATTCATTTCTCAATCAAATTTTTTAAAAATTTTTACATTTCATAGGTCACATACTGATCTATATTCCCCCCAAATTTTTGTTGATTAAAACAAAAGTTATTATAAAAAAAGTAGTGTTCAGAAAAGTAAGGTACATCGTTACAGCTTCATTAAACGAAGAGAAGTTTGATGGGATTTAGAAATAGATGTAGTTATTTTAATATCTGATCGTTAGCTCAGACGGTAAAATTGCCGCCTATTACCGTAAATGTTTTGGGTTCAAATTGTACCGATGTCAGATATTTTTAAATGTTTTTTAATCATATTAAATTTATCTATTTTTATTATTATTATTATTATCATTTCTATTTATTCTATATTCTATTTATTCATTAATTTTTACTCTATTTCTAATAAAAAATATAAATAACTTATAAATTATTTAATAATTAAAAGTAAAAGTAAAAACGGGAGAATAGGAAAATATTATTTTAAAGCAAAACCTGGAAAAATCATGAATTAAATAGAAAAATGCAAGCATGAAAAGTAATATGGTCAAGATTAAACTTAGAAAAGTAAAAGAACTTATTAAAAGTGGAAAAGAAAAAGACAAGATATTATTCTAGTAAAAAATATAATAAATTTATAACTTAAAATATTGCAGCATCAAGAATTAAAAAAAAAAATCTATTAAAACATTGTATATGAACTCTTAATGCTGCATTTTTTACTAGAATATCTTGTCCTTTCTTTTCCAGTTTTAACAAGTTCTTTTTTTTTCTAAGTTTAATCTTAACCATATTACTTTTCATGCTCGCATTTTTCTATTTAATATATCTATGTATGAAATACTAATATCTAAATGAAATATCTATGACAGTTGATAAATGGGGTGAATTATCAGTAAGCCTACTTCTTTTTTAAAGCCCTATACAAAAATAATTTTATTTTCCTTAAAAGATTTATTTTAAGCTTATTTTATAATTTTATCTATCAAATAATTACTGATAGATACCCTATACAATTATAAATCATTTTTTTGGATGATTATAGTTGTTAGTGCTTTCCATTCAACGTGTAACTAAACTAAAATGAACTTGCATTGGAAATTATTACCCAATTTTTTTTAACTACAAAGCTTAATGACATCCTGTTTTTCTGATAGAATATCTACAAATGATTATTTTACAATTGATATTTAATTTTTTCACTTTAATCTGTAATCATAATTTTTATCTATGAATTAAATTATTTTGCAAACTTCAGTCTTTATTATAGTAGTTCTTCCATAACATTTCGGACAACTTATCTACTGGCCTTTATCAGGAGATTAACCGTGACTCTAGATAGGAATTCTGTGTCTTGAAACCATATCCTCAGCAACCACTGCCTTCCATAGTTGTTGTCCATTACACCACATTTTGACCAACTAGACATCTTGCTGGGTTGCAATTTTCAGCAATGCTCACTAGAATTGTTACTAGACTCAGAGTTCCTATGTAGGTTTGTAGTTAATAATGATGAAGGTCAGATGATAAATTGGCTGAAACGTGAAAGAACAACTATGGTGGATAAGAACAAAATGAATTAATAAATAAATAAAAACCTCAAATCAAAGAATTTGTAGATTTCATCATTTTTAATCTGACCTTTTGAGATTACCTATTTTCATAAAAATTCATCATGAAATAAAATTTTCTATCTATCAGAATTTTCTCATTCATATATATATATACTAGAAATTTAGCCCGGCTTCGCTCGGCCGCCCGGTTTTAGGAAAAGGTGTGGTCAGGAGCCTTTGAGCGAAATT
>JAUZSX010311805.1:0-12221 GCA_034780655.1 Idiosepius hallami | reverse complement strand
AGTAAATATAATATCCTCATCTAGGTGAAGGGTAACACCGAATGTAAAAAGCCTGGTTAAGAGCATGTAAAAATGGCCTTGTGCCAAACTTGGGTTTGTGCTCACCAAGTAAATATGATATATTTTATATCAAAGTCACACGCTTGTCTGTCTGTTTATTTGTTTCTCAATTTGATTAACATATACAAAAGTAACATGGTTTCACAATTGAATTTTCTGGGCAGAAAAAAATCCCTTTTCAAAATAAAAATTGAATTGTGAAACCATGTTTCTTTTATATATGTTTAACAAATTCTGAACAGACATATGACTTTATTATAATAGATCTGGATGTATCAATAAAAATAGATTTTCTAAATTCACATTATCTACTGTCATTGCAACCTTCAAAGGAAATCTAAATTTAGAATTTGCTTAATTTACATATTACATCAAAGAAAATCTATTTCAATAATTAGCTCTGTTTTTAATTGCTTTTACTAATAGAATTGTTTTATCATTTATATGACACATTGTTCTCTTTAGAAATATCATTTAATGTTGATTCATTTGTTTGTCTATTTTCATTTTAAATTTTGTTCAATGATGAAAAAGAACTTTTAGAAATTACAGAAAATTAATTTTTTTAATGGTCATCAAATCAAATCAACCCCCAAAACAAGATACAATACTTCTTGTATTGTTATATTTCTTTAATTTGATAGTGAAAGACACTTATCTATTTTGTAAGGTTTTATTTCGGTCATTTATTAAGCTCTAGTGAAATTATTTGAATGCATTTCACCAATTTTGATCTTTCCCAAATATCCATGATAAAGTTTAAATAACATATTCTATGTTATAGTTTTTTTTATATATAATTATTACACATTGGTTGCTTGTTTTAATGGTACCATTCCTGTCTTTATAATTCTTTACCTTTTTGAGTGAAAAATTTAAAAATATTAGGTATTATTTTTGGAATGTCCATTGTGTGTGTGTGTGTGTGTGTGTATATATATGTATTATATATATTAGTTAAATGAAAACACAGTCAACGACCTTCAGTGACTGTCAGTTTCTCGCCTGTGCGGTCATCCATGTTTAGCTGAACTAATATACATGCTCTATCACTGATATTGAGCACTCTAACTGATATAAGCAATTTTACTCTACATATTAATACGTATTTATATATATATATTCTAAAACTGTGTCTTCATACTGGCCTCCTACAAGCTTAGCCAGCTCAAGCATTGAACACACACAGAAGTGGCAAGTTTCAGGGTTATTTGAACATGGCAAGCATTTCTCAGCTGCATGTATAGACACCTGTCTAAAATAAGGATGCATTTATCCAGTGTTTTAACCACACTCCCGGACACTAAGCTTGGTATTTCTTGTCCTTGCACAAGATAAGGTGTTCTTAAATGGTCATCCATCTAACTACTGACCAGACTCATTGTTGCTTAACTTTGATGACCTGGCAGTAACTGGCATCTACAATGTGACTTGACCGTACTAAAAGTTTGGACTCTGGAATCATATTACATGAGTTCAAATCCCAATCAAAAGCATTACATTCACTTCAATTTGCCCCGGGCAAATTAAGTTCATAAACTTGGGAGAGTAACTCATCTAGGAGAAGGACACTTTCATAAAACATGCAATCCATTTGGCCAGTGGGTCATCTTGCTTTGCTTGTCACTGGTTAAAGCCCAAATGGAAAGGAAGTGTGTTATCTGTAAAGACATTCCGTGCATGTAATCAGGGTTGGCCCTCTTCTGTAAGAAGTGGCAGTCACCATATTTATATACACTCACACACACTGCCACAAGCTCTTTGTTACTTCGTTATCTGCTCTCATGTATATCAATATAGCCTAGATATGCTTTCAAAACTTCTAGAATTAGAGAGATAAACAAGTGTAGGCAAAGTGTTCTGTTAATCTCCACGTCTATGTATTGTATATACAAATGTAGACAATTGAAAATCTATTGATAATGTCCTATCAATTGTATCAAAATAGTTTATGTACACACACTTTCTCCAGCTTTCCTCCTGATTATAAAACTCATGCTCTTGTGCAAAGGGAGGAGTCACTTTCTGCAAACAAATAGCTCTGCAATCAGTTACTGTTTGTTCACTTTATGCCTTCTTGCTGACACCCACTTAACTACCTACACACCCAAGTAAACAAAAGTTAGCAGCACTTAATCTTACCCTCACTTCATTTGGACTTCTCTTTACCGATGGCTTTGTTGATGGTGATAAATTGCTGTGTTTCGAAGGGAATAAAGCCAGTTATTGCTATGTCCAACTCAATGTCATCAGTGTGTCTTTTAGAACATAGCCAGTCATTGGATTTAATGCTTTGAATAAACACTATAATCAGTCTTAGTTTATTTATTTATTTTTCTCTAGACATATCCATGCTTTTACATTCACCTTCAAACCAAACAGTGTTATATAGAAGAGAGGGGAAAAAAATCTCTTAAAAGTTCAGTCATTTATACTCTTTTTCTTATCAATCCTTTCTTTTACTATAAAGATACAGACATTTTTTTATTGTAGTTTTTCTTTATTTTCATTTATTTCTTCCCTTGTATAATGAATTTCTCAAAGCAGAAAAAAAATTAAACTGATCCACATCCACTGGTGCCTATTAAACATTTTTGAGAGAGGTTTTCAATGATTTTATTGAGTATTGAGTGACATGCACACTCTGGATGCATTGGGAAGTGGACTATTTAGAAAAATAAAATCTGAAGCACAAAAGGTTGTTTTATTGGTACCATTTTTGGCTTTATAACTTTAAAAAATTAGGTTGGATTACTTTTGGAACAACCCATGTACAAGATATGAGGAAAAATCTCATTTATAATAATCTAAGTAAAATGAAAATAAAAAAAAAGAATGGAGGAGTTAATACCAACAGAAATGTAGGATACAAATATCAAAACAAGAATATATATATATATATATATATGTTTCCAAACAAAACTGCCTGAAGAAGCACATCAGTGCTGAAACCCAAGGGTAGCAGTTATACACAATATATATATATACACAATATATATATATATATACACACAAACACATATGAGTACTTAAGTAAAAAAAAGACAAAGATATAAGTGCATAATAACATACATATTATGCCTATATTAACTTACTTACACATCACTCAGTACAGACATATTTGCAATTAATATAAGAAACAAAAATAACCTACAAAAAATTCTATGTAAAAATGAGTTTACATTTCAAATATTCTAATCTTATTTTCTACTTATGCTCTAAGAATTTGTTTATAACAAAGGCATATTTAATTACAACTCGTGTATAACCAACCCACAATTAGATAATTTATTTGGATTAATATATCATTTAAAAAAAAGGAAACTAAGTTTTAATCTTTTTTTTTTATTATAACTCTTCCTCTGTTGTTTTCCTAATTTCTTTATCTGTTTCATTTTTATTATTAAATGATATTCTTAATAAACTTTATACACCAACTTTCATGTAATTGTAGTTAGTGAAAAGCCACAAATCTAATAGAAATGAGAAAATGAAATTGATTGCAATTAATATTATTAGTTAAATAAACATTAAGCTATAACAAAGCTACATATGATTGGGTGAGTTGGGGTTTACCAGCATTAATTATTTGATTAGCCAAATGTTTATCATCACATTTCTATCTTTCTTAATAACATGATAATAATAATAATAATAAAATGAATGAAGAAATTGGTAGCTAGGGATTGGAAATAATTGAATTTATTTTATATTTATATATGTTTATAGAAATATAATCTAGCATTTTTATGTCATTTCTTGATGCCTTTTATTTTAGTTAATAGTCACTCTGTGTCTGCTCTATCTTATCTCTCTCTATCTTCTCTCTCTCTCTCTCTCTCCTATTTTTATCATCATATTCCCCTTTGAAATTTATTGTTCAGTTTTTCTTTTAATCTGTTATTTTTTTACTTTCTTCTCTTCCTCTTCTGCAATTTGAATTTCTTTTTCTTCCCTTTTTTTTTTATTATTGATCTTTATATTTCCATATTCATTCATAAAATAAAATAAAATAAAATTTGTATACATATTAACAATGATAAAGCAAATGAATTTTTTATTGAAACTTATGTTTAATATTCAGGATACTTTTTTTGTAACTCCATAAAGCTTATTTCTTATTTAAAGAATTACAATTAAAGAGAAAACCTTTTGTATCCATAGATTGTTTTTTACTTCATTTTGGTAATGGACTTCAATGTTCTACATGCCTGATTTGTTTTTAAATCAGATAATTATGTTCATTAAGTCAATGCTGTTAAGAGTATGAAATTATTAGAATTTTTTATTGATTTTTATGTATGTTTAATATTTAGGTTATATACTTATGTATTTGGGGGGAAAAAGTTTTTATTGTGTCTAAATTGTGCAGTGTTTACTTACTTTTGTCTGTAACTTATAAAGAATTCAGATAATCCATCTCCAAAATTGTAAAACTATCAAAGAGAAAGAAAAAAAGTGTTTCGATTGCTTTCACCAATTCTAAGGTGAAATGTTGAACTTTTAGCACTAACAATCTTTTACTTTTGAGATAACTTCAAAGCCATTGATGCAATTGGTTTTCAAAAACTTTTCACTTTTTGCATATGTGTTATGCACTATGCAACTGGCAGCTATAGATTCTTTCAACACTTTCATCAGAACATATTCAAGTTTTATTTTCAATTGCAAAGCTTTTGCTTTAAAGTTGAAAATATATCATATTGATTGCCACATTTCTATAAATTATAGTCATAGAATAAATATTAAATTAACTAAAGCTACTAATTACAATAGTTCTCAGATCTAATTGTAGGAAACAATTAAAAAAAACAATATTTTTTGAAACTTCTATCAGAAAAAAATGTTTTTTTCTTTTCTGCTTGGAATTTTGTTTTATAGCAAATACATTAAAGTCCCTTTTCTGGGCATTTGGATTTAATTTCCACATGCAAATTATTTATTTGTCTGAATTAACATCATTTCTTATTGATGATACATTAATTAGCTTTGAATAATCTGAGTCTCTCGTACTAATGGTAATTAGATCAGTTTTGCTTATGGCTACACATAATACATGTTAAACTTACTTTAAATGGTTCTTTTATCAAATATTTGCTGAATAGTAGTAACATTTTTTTGTTTTAGTTTCCAAGAATGAAACTAATTTTATGAACTTGAATCAAAATACCTTTTTATCAATTGAAGAAATGGAATAGTTGCTTAGGGATCATTAGGGCCACATCAATATTCTTTTATTAGAGAATATTTATGTTACAACCCTAGTTATTAGGGCTGAAATGGGAAAATTTTTAATAAAAGCATATTGTCACAGCCCTGCTAATAACTACAGAACTAAAAGAAATAGTAAAATTGCGAATATTCTTTAATAAAGGCGTATTGTGATAGCCCTAGTGATCATTGTGTAAATTACTAAGCTTTTTTTAGATATAAAGTTTTCATGAGTTGATTATGTATATGAAAACAATTGAAAAAAAACTAGTTTTAATGTTAAACACAGATTCTTTTTTTTTTCAAACTATTATCTCTTATTTGAACATTAAAAATAGAAAATATTGTACTGAAACTTTTTCAAAACATACATTTATGTAGTAGATGGTGAAATGGGATCCTAGACTCCTCTTCTGTATGGCTTGTGGCACTGAAACTGGCGATTGAGTAATGCTTATTGTTACTGCAATGTTGGGAATGGATTTGCCTCAGATGCAGCAAATTTAATGGGCAAAGCCAGCACAACCAATCCAATAACTGATTAGAATCACAAGTTATATTATCTGAAATCTTTTTAGAGATGAAATAAAAAACGAGTGTTTTAATTGAATTTTGTTTCTTTATTTCTTAGAAATTATTAACTTTTTTGCCCTGAAAAGCATAGACATTCTAAGAAAATATATACCCGATACCCGAACACAAGTGGGCACCAAAGATAATAATGCTGATGCAATTCTTTTGATCATTACAGTGCTAATATAACTTTTGTATGACCAGTTTGATCAAATATATTATAAGTTTTTTTTTTTCTTTCTTTTTTTCAGGTGTCTTGTTGAAATAGTGGACTGTTGTAGATATCTTGCCCAGCAAAGTGGTGACTTCAGTCATAGTGGTGTAACAACAGTGTTGATAAGTAATGACCCCAACACTTGGGATGGTGCCCATTTCATTAAAGATATGAAACAGAAAGGTCAATGCCAAGGTTGGTGTCATTGTTTTGGAATCTTTTTCTTTCTTGATAAAAGCACTATTTTTAGATAGGGACAAATGCTTTTATGTGGATGAATAAAAGAAATCATAAGAACTTTTTATATTAGCAACATGTTTTCATTATGGAAATTGAAATCTGAAAAAGAAAAATTGGCAAAAATTTTGGGAGATAGAATTAGTTTTCTATTTTTAAATAGATCTATCAATCAGTCTTTTTGTGAAAACCTATGATTAATTTAAGAAGGAATTTTAAATGGAATGGGTTTTGATGAGAATTTTCGGTATCAGTGTATTGTAGCACACATGGGTGTTCATATGCAGTTTGAACTAACTATCACTAGATATGGCACCCATGGGTGTTAAAATTTAGTATTACTGAATTTTCCTTTGAACCCATTTGGTTTCATGGCTATATTGCACTTGGTAAATTTTAAAGGCGAGTATAATGTCTGTATTGTTGAGCAGATAATAAATCAATTTTAGGACTAGTAGTTTTTAATTGAATATCCTGAAGCTAGAGTGATCTATGGTAAGAACCCATTTGTAGTATTTACAATAAATGAAGAAATATCAAGAAAAGATTGTCTCCTTACTCACTATCTAAACTTGGCTTTTAAGTCCACCATAACAATGACATATCCTGTTAGAAACAAATTAAATTAAGAGAAATTTTGTTATCAAATGAAATTAATGTTTGTAATTTTCTTGTATGAATTCAAAATTAATCCTGAAACAGCAATGTCATATGTGTCATAACACTTGCTTAAGAATGATAAATAGAAAAATTACATTAGAGCTTCTTATAAATTTTATTAGGTAGAGTCTATTAATTAAAATAATTAAGAAAGTTTGAGTTTAGTGTCTTCTTTTTAATAAGTAATTGGCTTACTTTTAGATACCGCATTCTATTTTCCTGTGATGGATATGGTCCTTAGAAAATTTAGTCTTTTTAACAAAAACAAATTGGTAAAGATGATGAAATCTCATTAGATTAACTCATTAGCCATCATAAACAATTTCAAAGCTATTTTTGTAATTCTTTCTTGGGTTTCGTATTAAGAAGTTTTAAATAAAACTATTCATAGATATATTTTTCTGTTAAACAGGGAATATAGAAAATAAAAATGATTAGAAATTGGTTTTATTGTTTTGGTGAATCGCTAAAAATCCCTTCAAAGTCAGCTATTTGTACTTGTTGTAATACAGTATTCATTCTATGTTGCCATGAATATTGGATACAATTAAATTATATCATTCTAAAGACACAGTGATGATAATGTAAATACATTTAAATTTTGTACTACATCAATGTTTTAATCAAAAAGAAATTTATTTAAAGAGGATTAGCATAGTTACTCATACTGCATTATTTACTGTCGTAAAAGTGGAACAAATTTAAAGCCAAATTCACTAATAATATGTAAAGAAAAAAATATGCGGTGTATGCTTTTAGGAAAAATACAAACTACATGCAATAATAAAAATTTAATTGTTGGTTAACTTAATGAATTGAAACATCAGTTAACCTGTTGAAGGTAAGGATATATTGTACAATAAAAAAATATACAAATTGTAAAAATGATTTGTTTATAGATGTTACAAAACATTCTGAATACTTTTTTGTAATTAGTTTAAACAAAGTAAATCCATTTTTTTTCAAGGACATACAAAACTTTAAAAGTAGATTATGAAAAAATGCTGAAGCATTTAAATACTTCAAGTATATTCTCTAGCTCTTATTATACTAATATAACATTGAATTAGCTTTCCATGGGGTACATGAATATTAGGGTTGAAAAGTTATCTTTTTAAGTAAATGATGCCCGATCCGATAAAAATAATTATCATTCAAATATAGAGCTAGAAGCTGAACATCGGTGCAAACATATTCCTTGGAAAAATATATATTAAAAAGAAAACATGAATATTTAATCATTTTAAATTCATTTTGCTGAAGTTTCTAAAAACTGGTTTGTTGGCACTCACATGACTTAAGCAATGTAAAAACAAATTTTTGTAATATTTTGAAAATATGTATCATAATTTATTTTTCTTTTTTTAGGCATATGCTTTGAAAACATCAATCACTTTATGAATAAGTGGACAGTCATGTGGAAGAGCAAAGGATGAAGAGTGGTTTACATTTCTATGATCTGTGAAACGGTCACATTGAATGAAAAGTCCTCTTACCTAGAATAGCACATCTCCGATTGTACACAATCTGGATATAAAGAGGCCTTTAATTTAGGAAAAAAAAAACAATTTTCCTGTTTATTCTGAAAAAGCTGATCATTGAGGCATCATGGCCAAAGTCAGAGAAATTAAAGTATATCATCAATTAAAAAAATTCCCCAAAAAAACCTTTAAATAAAAAATGTTTAAAACTACTTTTTGACAACCTTGCTGAGAAGTCTTTAAGAAAAACTATGAAAATAAGATTTTCCAACTCCTTTGTTGTAAAAATATCTAAGGAATCAAAATGAAGCAAGATTGTCAGTAAGTGGCTTCCATAGCTAAATAATCAACAAATTTGAAATTATCATTTATTTGTCTATAATGAAGACAGATTGATATTAAAT
Organism: Idiosepius hallami; assembly: GCA_034780655.1. NCBI lineage: Eukaryota > Metazoa > Mollusca > Cephalopoda > Idiosepiidae > Idiosepius > Idiosepius hallami. The sequence goes on along the minus strand of JAUZSX010311805.1, from coordinate 3,381 downwards.
AATTTGTTGATTTAACTCAATACTGCCTAAAGAATAATTTTAGTATAAATAGAAAAAAAATCTTTAAAAGAAAGAAATTAAGGTAAATCATTTAAAATACTAGTTTTTAGATTTTATACTAAATAATCAATAAAATATTTTGTATAATTTTGATTTTTGTTTTTAAAAGTAGTGTAAATTGATTGATAATAGTTTATACTCATCAAAAAGTACTAAACTGTTTTTTTTTTAAGATTACATTAAAAAAATTATTTTCCCTATGCAAAAAGAGGGTCTATCATTAAAAACATTAACTTACTCAAAGAATGTTTTTTTTTATAATTTTATGCATTATTATTTGTTTATGTCTATAAGAAGGCCTTTTACCTTCTCCAACAAAAGATGAAATTTAAAAAGTAACAGTTTACAATATTTATCACTTTAATTACTCTATGGACTTACAAAGAGCAAGAAAAATTACTGTAATGTTCCCTATTCTCAAATGTATTATAATAATCTGTCAGAAAACATAATGAGAGAAATAGTGGAGAAGAATAAAAATGAAATGTGTTTTTTTACACATTTCGATGATCTAAATAGAAATATTCAAATACAAAAGTTTACTAGATAAACTTGTATATAATATATTAGGTACAATAGGACAAATATTATTTTCTATTTTAGATAGATACTTTCTATGATAAAGAAATCATTTAAAGATGCTCAGTGTCAAACAATAAATGACAAATAATTTGAATCAACTTTTATGCAAAAGAATCAGATTGTTTCACCAAACTAAGAAATAAGTCTTTACTGCACAGGAATAACAGAGTGAAATCATGAATATATATTTAAACTATGTACAATTTACAACTCTTGGATAAGGTATAACTTCTTTCTTCTTACCTTAGACTTATTTAAAGAATAGATAAGCTACTTAAGTATGGTTTATTTAAATGAATTAGTATCCACTAAAACAGGTGTTACATATATAGATGTATTATTCCTTTCTATAAACTTAAAATATCATGTAAAACTGTGCAATTTTTTTTATCTGTTAAGTAAATTGATCAAAATTGGTATCATGTTAATAATTCATTGCACACACACCACTTAGAGGCAATTATTATTTTTTTTTTTTAGAAGAAAAGTATCTTTTGATAGGTATGGATATACAGTGCTTAGAATCTGACATAAATTTATTGCTCCCAGTGTTATTGGCAGGTGCTCTTAAATTCTCTTCATTGATTTTCAGAAAGCAAGGATTTAAAAAAATTGTTTTAAAATCAAACTTTATGATGGTACAGAGTTGGAAAAAAAATGTCAAAAAGCTTCCAAAGTTAAAACGAACTGATTTTTTTGCCAAGAATTTTACATCATTTACTGTCAACTCTGTTTGGAGTATGAGCAGAATTCTAGAAAATCTGGATTAAAACAGTTTTTAAAAATGATTAAGAAAAAAAAAAAAAGGAACCTAAAAAGACTTTCCTACTTTTTATCAAAATGATTTCAGTTTCAAAGCTTTTGTGTTTTTATCACATAAAATAATTGTCAATGCATTGCAAAGCTTTTTAAACCGTTTGTATTTGTAATTTTAGACTAGGATGTTTTTTTTAAAAATCAATACAAAAAATTAAACTATGTGTTTTTGTTTGTTTTTGTTTGTTTGTTCAGAATTTCGTTTTAGTTTTTAAATTTAGGGCAACAAACTTTTTTTTAGACAGGGTTGGTGAAAAAAATCCTGCTTTCAAATATTTGAATGTTTTAAAAATGTTGAAAGTAAAATGAGAGCTTATCTGTTAAGATATTTAAAACTTGATTAGAATTGTGAATATAAGAGAAAAATTTTCTCCTTTTAATTACCAAATACACTTATTTTATTTAAAACAATAAATATTAGGCAAAAGTGAATATTTCTTTTTTTTTTTTTTTTTTGAGATTTTATCTTTTACGATTGTTGAGATGAAACCTTGACTCATAACTCTATTGAAACTGAAATATGATGCTAAAAGTGTATAGAATTTTTATCTTACCTTTAAGCGAGGGGCGGTGGGGTTGAAAGTATCATGACTGCACACCCTAACCAGAATAGTCGATATAAAAACAGGTTTTTCGTATCTGTAAAGAAAATTTTTGAGATTTTACCTTTGCTAACAATTTTCTTATTAAATAAATCCAATATTTATTTAAATGAAATGATTAATATAATTTGAATTATTTTAAAACAAGATATACAAACAAAAATTAAGAAAAAGAATTAGTGGATCATTTTTTGCATAAAATCTTAAAAACTTTTTCCATTGATAAATTTATTTAAATCTTAAATTGTAATTGGTCAAATTTTAGAACAAAGTTATCTTTTATTTACTGAGACAATGTTTACTGCAATGATAGTTTTATTAAAGATTGTGTTATTAAATTCTTAAGTGTGCAATATTGATATTTTGGGAGTTTTGATATTTATTTGGATTTTTTTTTCTTGTGTGGATCACAAAAAAAAATCTAGTTTGAAGTAAAAATGATCAAAATACTTAATGAAGATCTTAATTATTTGTTTATTATGGTTTTTAAAATGAATTTTTAAAAAGGCTTTTAACTATTTAGAGAAATAAAAACCTCATCAATTTACATTCACCTTTGCTCTATCAGTGTGCTATAAGAGTGTCAAAAAATATTTTGAACACTTTATTTTCTATGATATTTTTTTTATTTAGAGATGAGGCATAGTATTAAATTTATTGCGGAGAAAAACATGGTGCGAGACAACAACTATGGAAGGCAGTGATTACTGGGGTCCTTCTTACAAGACTTGGCATTTTAATCAAAAGCGAAATTTGGCCAAGAAGAAACAAAACTACCAAAAAAAAAAAAAAATAGAATTACAAAATAAAATTAACATCCCTTTTATTTCTATTCTGTCTAGAGTATAACTCTAATGAAAAAAAAAGCACACAAAAAAGGGATATATTGGTCTGTGGTTATTTACAACCCTGAGTTTTCCTTAGACAATTGTCTGTTCCTTTTAGAAAAAGATAAGTAGTTTTGTAAGTTTTGTATCAACAAGATAAGGTTTTGAGGACTAAAGGGGCTGAGGGCAAATGGTTGATACTTTTATTTATGGCATCTGATACCACTAAGTGGATAGGTCTGGTTTATATATATATATATATATATATATATATACAGTTAACTCTGAGAAGATAACTGGTGTAACAACTGTAAGCTGTCAAGAGAAGTGGTATTTCTAAACACTGACTGACCAAATGACAATTCTCTATTAACTTAGAACTTGTTTAGTTTTTATTGAAGAGAGTATTTTATGTATCTTTTAACAGTTTGTAAAAGAAAATCTAAACAATTGATTTAAGATATTTTTTTTTTTTTTTTAGGTATTAACTTTAT
>JAUZSX010311794.1:0-12221 GCA_034780655.1 Idiosepius hallami | reverse complement strand
TTGAACTCGCGTAACACGATCTCACAGCCCGAGCTTTTACCAATGCTCCACCGTCGCTGCCCATATATATATATATATATATATATATATATATAATAAATGAATAATATTAATTACAATTAGAAATTAATATATTTTAAGATAATTTGCATATAAATCTATTTCTTTATTTTAGAAATCATCAGTGCAACTTGTTTTTTATTTGAATTTAGATGAGTTGCACTGATGATTTCTAAAGGAATGAAATAGATCTATATTTCCTATGTCGGAATTTAAAGATCCTTGGCTTTCAGCACCGGTCAGTATGCCTAGTCATATAGCAATTTCAAAAATCTTCTAACCACAATGCAAATTTGAAAGTGCCAATATATATATATATATATAAAAACTATAGTTCTTCTGAAGCATCATAAGATTATTAGTAGAAAAATAAGGTATTATAAGTCTCTATCAAAAAGAAAAAAAAGAAAATTTAAAAGTGGGATTATATTAATAAAATCATTAAGTATAGAATAATCTGATGATGGAAATAATCGAAATATTCTAAATAATAGAAACTTAACTTTTAATTTCTAAATTCCTTTTTATATTCATTGATTATTTATAGAAAAACCAAAGAATTTTTAACTTACCTGATCATCGTATAAATATGATAACTTTGATTTATACAAAGAACATTTTGCTTCTCCTGTTTTCTCATCTGCTTCAGCAATCAAATCTTCAGTGAGTTTTATCTAAAAATCAGAAAGAAGGATTAGTCAAATTAATTCTAGGTTAAAACCAAAGGAGGATTAGTCAAACTAATCTTAGATTAAAACTATATAAGGATTAGTCAAACTAATCTTAGATTAAAACTATATAAGGATTAGTCAAATTAATCCTAGGTTAAAACTAAAAGAGGATTAGTCAAATTAACACTAAACTAAACTAAAAGAGGAATTAGTCAAATTAATCCTAAGTTAAAACCAAAGGAGGATTAGTCAAACTAATCTTATATTAAAACCATAAAAGGATTAGTCAAATTAATCCTAGGTTAAAACCAAGATTAAAAAGAGGATTAGTCAAAATATAAACCAAACTTAAAACCAAAATATACAAAAAAAGAAAAAAAAAAGATTTTTTTTTACTCACTGAATCTTTCAAGAATTGGAAATCTTCACAATCACAATTTGTCTTTAAAAGAGAAAAAAATTAAAACTTTTAAAATAATTTTATTTTGATTCATAAAAAAAAGATTATTTTTCAATAACAAAAATATACAATTCATGAAACATGATAAAAATATTTTAAAAAATTACATTCTCTCATAATATTGTAAAACTGAAATATTGCTTAATCGTATTGAAAAATAAAATATTGAATTTAGTACAATTTTTGTAAAGTGACAAAACAAATTCAAGCTTAAATTAATATTATTTCAAACAAAATAAAATGTGAATATTAGTTCATTGCAAAAGAAAAAAAAAATCAATTTTATGTTAAGATTAAAGATTGTGATAAGAATCAAAACAAAATTGGAGAAATTGAGGAAAAAAAGGAAAAAAACTTGATTTGTAATTATTTCAGTTATTTTGATTAGTTGAAGAAATAAAGTTTAGAATTTGTTGAGATAAATTTTGTAATTGGAAATCATTTAATGAAATGGATTTGCTTTATTTAACCCATAACAAGAGGGAATGTAGAGGAAAATTAAAGAAAAATTGAAAATTGATGAAAAATACAAAAAAAAAAGATGAAAATTAAAAAAGTTTTTTTTTTATTTGATTTTTGTATATTTTGGCAGAATTTCATCATTTATGCATGTTTAATTGAAGATGATTTTAATTCTTTTTTTTTTAATTCTATCTTTAGGTTTTTTCTTGTTTTCTTACAAGATCCTTTGTAATGGGGTCTAGAGTTCATAAAAAAATCCTCTAGCTTACAGAATGTTTTCAGTCTCCATTGAGCATCATCAGGGTTGTTACAGTGAATCTTATTTAGTGATTGTGATTTTTTTTTCATTTCTCTTTTTTTCTTATTGTTGTTTATATTAATAATATATTTTGCGCAGTTTTCTGCTAAATTTTATTCCTATTTTTTTTTTGGCTTTGTTTTTTTTCTTCTTTTTTTAACTTAAGGTTTTTGAATATAAAAGCTACAAGAAAAGTAATGAATATCTATCCATTTTTGGTGATTCATTATAAAAAGATATATTCTACACTTGATTTTATAAAATGGCAATTTTTTTTTAAAAATAAATTGATAAAAAAAATTATCTCATTTTCAATAAAATCTTAAATTTCATGATTTTTTTAAAAATATTTTTAATTTCTACTTCATTCTGTATATAAAAACCCCGAAACACAAGAATCATCTTTAATGAAGTTAAAATATATCAAAAAAATTTATTGAAATGAAAAGAAACAAAGAACTTACATATTTTAATATACTTTTAATTAAAAGTGGATACTTTAAAAATCGGGCTCTGGGACCATCTGAAATATTAAGAAAAAAAAAAGAAATATTTTAAAGTTGTAAGTGTAGTTGTTTTTTTTAATTTTTATTTGATGGTTATTGGCGGTCGGTTCGGAAAAAAATATATGGTGTATTTACACTAGGCCGACACTAGGGAGGAAGGACAGAAAAGGGAACAGCGGGATGCAGGCTGTTGTCGGCTGTTGAGTTGAGTTGTGGAAATCGGTGTGCTCGGAAGGAAATGGATTAGTATCAATAAGACATTTTATTATCATGAGATAATTATTTCTATTTTGTTATGAGATGGGAACATATTTTTGTCCTGGGGTAGACAAGGAGTTGAAAGAGAGAAAAAAGAGCCATTGAGATGAGGCCACTCACTGAAAAAATTGTGTAGATAGCAAATTATGGAAGATTTTTGTGTTGTTTTCATAAGCCAAACACTTTGTTAATTTGTTTCATTGAAAAGTTGATTATATGTAACTTTTATTTAACATTTGAACTGAATCTATATTTTATGTTTATAATCTGAAGATTTTGTTGTTTAATATTATTGCTTATATCAAAGAGTGTATTGTGTGGTTAGTGTCGTTCTGTTGCTTCTGAAGATTTAAATAAAATTTCATTTACAGTAAGCATCATCAATCAAGAGAATTAAGTGAAGTTAAAATTAAGTGACTTTAATGACAATGCCTTTGAAAGTTTAAGAAAAAAATTTTTCTATTGGATCCAAAATTACTTCTATTGCTTATAACTACAGCAGTATAAGCTGGGACTCTGGAATCGTAGTACACGAGTTCAAATCCCAGTCAAAACCATTGCATTCACCTTTAGCTGTTTCAGGCAGATGAAGCTCGTTAACTCGGGAAAGTAGCTCATCTAGGTGAAGGGCAACACTAAATGTAAAAAACCTGTGTAAGCGCACGTAAAAATGGCCTTAGACAAACTTGGGTTGATGCTCACCAAGTAAATATAATATCTCTAAATTTGTTTTTTAATTCTTGGTCTGATTGGAACTAATATTCCACTAATTTCTCTATCAATTTTGATTGTTTGCTTGTAGGATCAGAAGATTCTTGCTGGTTGGGACATTAGGCTTTAAACTACCGTGGAATTTCAATGGGTTCCGCTTAGTCGCTAATTAATAAAAACAGGCAGAACGTTTGTGTTTTCTAGCATCTCAACCATTTAAGGTCATTTAATGCAGAGAACATAAAAAGAAAGATGAAAGGTTTTACTGTATATGTATTTTGAAATCTCAAAAAAGTTTGAGATTTCAACTTTGAGAACTGTTAGAGATATTATTACAAGCAATAGAAGTAATTTCAAAAGGATCGAATATAAGTTTCTTTTTCTTAAATTTTCAAAGGCATTATTTATGTTAAGTAATTACTGGAATATTAGTTTAGATCAGACCATGAATAAAAAATAAACTTTGAGAACTGCTGGAGATATTATTACAAGCAATAGAACTAATTTTAAAAGGATCCATATCCATTGATTAATAAAAAACCAGGGAAAAAAAAAAAAAAGTTAAAAAAAACAAAACCCTCTTTTGTACTAACCAAGTAGACTCCATAAATCAAGTTTGCGACTGAATGGAGATTCCATGCAACGTTGTAAAAAGTCATCAACACCAGCATCAAATTTCTTCTCATCTAATAATGCACGTGCAAATACCTGGTTTGAACACACCTGAATATAGCAATTTAAACTTGGAATCTGGGGAAAAAAAAAAAGAAAAAATTTAAAACAAAAATTAATTTTTTTTTTTTTTATTAAAACATTTTAAATTGTAAAAATACAAAACTTAAGGCAGAAATATTTTTGTCAATTTAATCACATAAAAATAGATAAAACAGATGAAGTATTCATGGTCACCCATGAGTGCACAGTGAATGGAGCATTAAAAAGAAAAAGGCAGAATGGAAGAGAGAGACTCTATATATATTGTAAGGCAGAATAGAAAAGAGAGAGACTCTATATATATTGTAAGACAGAATAGAAGAGAGAGACTCTATATATATTGTAAGGCAGAATAGAAAAGAGAGAGACTCTATATATATTGTAAGGCAGAATAGAAAAGTGACTAAATATTTCCAATTTCTACTGACCCATTCTTTCAATTGTTTTCCAACATTTTTCGTCGTCCCATCCGGAAGTCTTTCAATCACCAATTTATCAACCAAAGCTGGAAAAGAAATATTTGTTGCTTTCTTTAGATTTATGGCATATCAACCTCTTTATTCATAAAAAAAGATTCATTTATTTGTATTTTCTTTAAATAAAAAAGATTCATTTATTCAAAAGTTTGTTTGTTTGTTTGGTGTTGAACGGCATATCAACCTTTTCAAGTCATTTTTATGCCTCAGAGAAAGAATTACTTTAGTAAGTTTATAATAAACAATTAATTAAACTGATTTAATAAACAATTAATTAAACTGATTTAACATAGAATTAGGAAATAAAATAAAATTTTTAAAAAATATTTATTATCTTATTTAGAATACCTTCATTTACCCTAAGTAAAGGTACATATTCTAATTCCCTCCAGCCACCCAACAAAGCTAAGATAAAGAAAAGAAAATAAAGATAACGTTCCAAAATGATTGGTTGGATGCAACTGACCTTGATGAATAGGAATTAGAGAATCAAGATAACCAAAGATTTGTTTCAGTTCTTCTGAATTTAATAAATGCAACTTTTGCATCGAGTCATGATACGTCTACAAAAGAAAAACAAAAAAAAAAAAGGATATTTATTTGGTCAAGCATTGTTATGGAATACATACAACACATTTACTACAGATGAAAAGAATATTCCACTTATTACTTAACATAAATAATGCCTTTGAAAATTTAAGAAAAAGAAACTTATATTGGATTCATTTAAAATTACTTCTATTGCTTGTAATAATATCTCTAACAGTTCTCAAAGTTTGTTTTTTAATTCATGGTCTGATCTTAAATAATATTCCAGTAATTACTTAACATAAATAATGCCTTTGAAAATTTAAGAAAAAGAAACTTATATTCGATCCTTTTAAAATTACTTTTATTGCTTGTAATAATATCTCCAGCAGTTCTCAGTGTGTGTGTGTGTGTGTGTGTGTTAGTTAAGCAAAGGCACAAAGTCAATGGCCTTTAGTGACTGTCAGTTTCTCGCCTGCGCATTCATCCCCTTTTGGTCTGATGACCGCTCAGGCGAGAAATTGACAGTCACTGAAGGCAGTCGACTCCGTGACCTAGCTTAACTGATATACATGCTCTATCACTAATATTGAGCACTCTAACTATAAATATAAGCAATTTTACACTACAGATTAATATATTTGTGTGTGTGTATAATATATATATATATATATATATATATATAAAGAAGAAAAGGAGATTAATTTAAACTTACAGTTTTTACCACTCCAAGATCTTGGATTAAATCTAACTCTCCTTGGTACAGTTCAAATATAGCCTAGAAAAAAAAGAATAACAAATATAATAGATAAGAAAAAATATATACAGGGGTTAGACAAAATAATGGAAACACTTTGACATTTCTATAAATCTAATAGACCGACCATTTCTATTCTTTTTTTCTAATATAAACTATTTGAACAAAAAAAAATAAATGAACGAATTAATTCAGGATAACAATTAACAGAAATCAGAAAAAAATTAGATCTTTATAATTTATTTTCAATTATTATAAGTGTTTTAAATTAGATGTCATGGTGTTTCCATTATTTTGTCCAACCCCTGTATATATATATAGATTAAAAATAAAATTAGTTAAAAAATAAATTAAATAAAAAAATTAAAAAAATTAATAAATAGAGAGAGAGAGAGAGGGGGTGAGAGAAAGAGAGAGAATGTTGGTTGGTTATTTGAGTTTAACGGCATATCAACTCCCGATGAGTTATTTTATGCTAGAAATCTTGGGTTTGGGTATTTATTAAATGTTTGTGAATTTTTCTTTTTCTTTTTTGTAAAACTTTTTTTCTTTTTGGAACATTTTTTTTTTTTTTAACTTCTTTTGTTTCAAAGATTTTTTTTTTTTAATATTTTGGACCCTGACTTAGCAAAATTACCAAGTAGTCACTTAACCCTTTAAACCCTAAGAAACCGATATATCAGCCCTGGCAACCTAAGGCAAAAGAAGACCCATACACACCGATATTTAGGCTTTGGACCCTGACTTAGCAAAATTACCAAGTAGTCACTTAACCCTTTAAACCCTAAGAAACCGATATAGCAGCCCTGGCAACCTAAGGCAAAAGAAGACCCACACACACCGATATTTAGGCCTTAACCATTGGACCCTGACTTAGCAAAATTACCAACGAGTCACTCAGAGTCATTCTGTTAAATAACCATATAAGGATCAAAATGTCTGGGTGTCTTTTTTTTTACTTCAGATACTAAGGCCGATATATCGGCCCTTTAGGGTTAAAAGAGTTTTGCCTTGTATCATAATATATTTGATTGTTATTAAGTTTCCAACGTGAATTGGTTTTACCCACTCACTGGTCACTTACCTCTTGACGTTTAATCTCCTGTGTCGAGAGACAACAGGAAATTCTTCCTGAAACGGATTTACTCCACGATCGGTCAAACCTCGGTTTGGCAGGAGACGGCAAAGGAAGCTTATATGTGGACAATCCAACCTTTAGACTAGAAGATGGAGTCGATGGCACTTTGAAGTTTATAGATTTCTTTTAGAACAAGAAAAAAGAAAAAAAACAACACATGAAAATTAAAAATAAATACAAACAAATTTCTTTTACATAAAAATAAATAAATGCCGCAATACAATTCTTGATTCTTGTGCCATTCTCTTTAGAAGAAAGCTGAACCTCAATAAACTGAATTCAGTTGTAGTGTTAATTTATCCAAAATATTTTTATAACAGTAGTAGCAGTAATAGCAGTAAGTATGTGTCATTCTCCTTATTAAAAAGCTGAACCTCAATAAAATAGATTCAGTTGTAGTGGTAATTTATCTAAAATAAAAATAAAGTATTTCACTTGGAGTAGAAATTAACTTTTTCAATATAATTCTATGAGCTGGTTTTCTTGATGGACCACCAAAATATCATTGTGGACCTCCAATTTGTTATATTCCAATGACAGTAGTAATAGTAGTAGCAGCAATGAGTGTATTAGTAATAGTAGTAGCAGTATATCCAGTCGTCAGGTCTTAAGGTTATTCTTTTTTTTTTTCATTGATATAAATTTTGAGGTTTTTATAAACAAAGAAATATTATAGAATTAAGCTTTATTTTTATATGAAAATTAATTTAATTCAAATAAAGTATTTTAATAAGAGTAGAAATTAATTTTTTTTTAATAATAGAAAATTATGAGTTTGTTTTCTTGATGGACCACCAGCATATCATAGTGGACCCTTAATTTGTTTTTCTTTTCCCTGTGAACCTCTAGAAATATTCTATGGACCCCGGTTGAGAACCCCTGTGTTAAACTATAATCCCATTAACACAATTATTCTAACACAAATATCAATCATTAACTTATCATTATACAATTGCAAATTAAGAATATACCCAATTTTAATGAGTTTAGAAAAATATTTTAAAAAGCAAAAACTATTTCAATTAATTTTTTACCAGTGTATGAAAGACAGGAATTTGGAATGATTCAAAATAACGGTAAATATGTTGAAGACTAATGCGTTTTTGGGTTGTGTAAAAAAAAGGAACGGAGAAAAGGGCAGATAACTGGCATTTGAATTAACCTAAAGACAAAGACGAGCCCCATCTGCTGGTTTAAATTTATATTATTTCATTTTGGTTAATTCAAATGCCAGTTATCTGCCCTTTATCCATTCCAATTTTTTTACACAACCCAAAAACGGATTGGTCTTTGACATAAATACCAAAATAACTTTGCAGTGAAAAATGAAATTACCTGAAGAGCACGACCCATTTTCTTTGCTGGTTTTATGGGGGACAACAGATTGGCCAAAGACGACACACGCAACAAGGATCGACGCTTCTTGCTCTACAAAAGAAAATATTTCTATATTAATAGGGAAAATATTTAAATATATAACATTTGTATGTTGACATCTATCAAGCTATACTTGTATCTCTCTTTTCATATATATATATATACATATATATATATATAATATAAATAAATAAAAAAACTTAAAATATGAGAAATAAATTAAAGTTAAGAAGAAAATTGAAAAGGCCAAATGGAGTGAAATACACCACAACTAAACCAAAAAATAAGTGTATAATGTTGCAAATAAATTAATATCCCCCCTTCCTCTTCAATTAATTAAATTTTACCCGTGCCCCCGCTTTTAATTAAAATTTAAAGGGTCCAACTCACATGAGGTGCGCCCAAAGGGACAAACAGTAAACCCCTGTCCCAAGTGGACTTCTACCAGAAAATAATCAGAAGAACCATTGAAGATAAAGATACTCAGAGCTTTTTTTTTTGTTTGTTTGTTTTTTTTTAATTGTCATTATTGGTTTTCGTAATCATTTCCCACCAGTTGAATTGATAAAATTGTCAAACTTATGTGCTCTATGGCAGATAATCAGCCATTTTGACCCAAGCCTAGACGGCTTTTTGAAGATTCCCTCTAGAAGATGCACCATTTTCCAGGGTTTAGGAATCGACCGGTCAATAAGTTTGTTTTTTTAAACCAAATGCACTCTTATCCATGGTTTTGGGCTGATAATGAATGCAATAGTTTGATAGGAATTTGCGTATTACAATTTCCATGTTAAAACATTTCACCAAAACAACACCTACCCACGCACAACAATTGTATATGTTAATACCAACAGCACAATAATACTCTATTAATATTAACTGATGAGGGTTTTATTTTAACAAGATTAATTGACCTTACGAAAAAAAAAAAAAAAAAGAGAGAGAGAAAGAAAAAGGAAAGAAAAAAGAAAGAATTTGCCAAAAATTTCAAATCAAAAAATTTTTTTTCCTTTTTTTAAAAATTATTTACACATAATCAGAAACAAAATTCTAATTATTCTAATGTTTTGTTTATCACAAAAGAAATTTCTATTTAAAAATTTTAAAATCAAAATTATTAATTTTTTTTTATTAATCATAATAATTTCTTATATATTAGTCTTAATAACATGGAGATACTTGTATTTTTAAGTTTGCACAATCAACTTAATATTTGCAGTCATTGAATGTACGTATGACGTATTAAAATTAGCATCTATTTTTAAAATTTATAAAGCAATTTATTTTATTATTGAAAAAACGAAGACAATGTATTTCAAATCTATCAAATAGACCGACTCCTCCTTACGAAAAGACTATTTTTAAACAAATCATCATTACATATGCAAAATTATGAATTAGAAAATATCATTAATTTAGTAAGTCAAGAGAGCCTTTGGTCTACAATGATATCAAGTTATCAAAATAAATGATGTCTAAAATGCTGTGTGAAATTTGATATTTAGAAATAAAGATGCATTGAAAATTGTGAAATGATAGCAAAGAAGCAGAAGTGTAAAGGTAGTAAAGATAGGTTGGGTGATATTCAAGGATACAACATTGAGCTAAGAGATATTAATAGACTGAGATCTATAAATGGTATAAATCGTTGTAAACAGAATGAGAGAGATAGACAGAGAGAAAGAGATAAATAAATATAGATAGCTACACAGATAGATAGCAAGATAGACAGATAGATAGCTACACAGATAGATAGATAGCAAGATAGATACACAGATAGATAGATAGATAGCTACACAGATAGATAGATAGCAAGATAGATAGATAGATAGCTACACAGATAGATAGAAAGATAGATAGCTACACAGATAGATAAATAGATAGCTACACAGATAGATAGATAGCAAGATAGATAGATTGATAGATAGCTACATTGATAGCTATACAGATGGATAAACCAATAAACAGATACATAAATGGATGCATAGATAGGTACACAGAGAGATACAGATAGATAGACAAATAGCTACACAGATAGATAGACCAATGAACAAATACATATATGGATGCACAGATAGCTACACAGATAGACAGACCAATAAACAGATAGATAAATAAATACATAGATGTATGAACAGATAGATAAACAGAATGAAATAGTTACAACAGAAAAAAATATTACTAAAAAAAAAAAAAAAATGCAAATCCCTTAATTCTATGAAAAAGTAAAAAAAAAAGAACCCCTATTTATCCAGCTAAATTCCCCAAAATGTATGATAACTACCTTTAGATTGATAGTGTTCTCCACCAAAACGGTACAGGTCTCCATACACGCATAAACAGCTTTTAACAATTCCTTCCGATGACCGCCAAAATTTTCTCTGGAATTCCATGGCATCTTTTAAACGTTTTTTGTTTTTTGTTTTTTGTTTTTTTTCTCCTTTTTTTTTTGTTTTTTTTTAATAATTTTTAAATAACGGTATTATTAAATTTTTGTTTTTTTTTTATTTTTAAATAACGGTATTATTAATATTTTTTTAATTTTTAAATAACGGTATTATTAATTTTTTTTTTTTTTTTTTAATCAATAACAGTTTAGGATTCAAAAAATAAATAAATAAATTTTTCCTTATCTGAAGAATGTGAATTTTCCTTATCAAAAAATAATAACCGTTCCACTTACCAAGAATTAAAGGATGAAGAAATATCAAATAGAATCAGTGAAGATTTAATGAATTTCTTCATATTGACTATTATAGAGTTATTGATTATTTCACCTCAGCATTACTTGTTAGAAACATTCAACAGTGGCAGATTCAGTAGGAGTATCAATAGAGGAGAGATTCAATTGAGTAGCAGTCAGAATTCTTGACTGGCACAGAATTGGATAACTAGTATTGCTCTCTTTTATTTTAGAACCTCAAATATTTCAAGCTTCTTTTGGGTTTTTTTTATTTTATATATATTATAATTTTATATTTTAATATTATATATTTTATAAATATATTTTTAATATTATATATTTTATAAATAATATATTTTATATAATTTATTTAAATTTTAATTGAATTTAAAGATTTAAATCAGAGACTCGTCATATCCATTGAGTTAGTTTCTTTTTTTAACGGCATATCAACCTTTTTAGGTTATTTTAATGCCAAGAACTATTACTTATGATAAACGTTATTTTTATACACACAGTTTTTTTAATAACACAAGTTGCACCATTTAATCCATAGCCGGAGAGAAGATACCTTCCCCAAGGGTATTAGTCAACATGTCAACATAGGAGGAACAACTGGGATTTGAACCCATGTACTAAAGTTCCGAAGTCAGATTGTCTATCCACTGGGCTACGTCAACCGCCCCTAACATTTCTTTAAAAAGAAAATTGTCTCTAAATTAATTCTAATTAATTAAGGTTAACTAAAAATGTTAAATGAGCAAAATGATGGCCAAAACCTTGATTAATCTGTGATAAGTAATTGTATAAGTGGATTGCTTATCCACTAGGCCACATTGACCGCCCCAAATCCATTAAGAGAAAATATACTAATCCCACGTAAACCACTGGGTTGATGTACTCTTAGCCTTTGGTTAGACAAGCATCTATACATGCGGCTGGGGACCACTTGTGAAGTTCATATTCCCATGAGACTCAACACTGAATTGTGTGTGTTTAGTGGTTGAGCCGGCTAAACCTGCATGGGTCAGTATGCATCCTTAGTCTTTGGTTAGACAAGCATCTATACATGCGGCTGGGGACCACTTGTGAAGTTCATATTCCCATGAGACTCAACACTGA
>JAUZSX010311783.1:0-12222 GCA_034780655.1 Idiosepius hallami | reverse complement strand
TCATCAAAGGCCTTGTTCAGGGGTTGCTTTTATGCTTCTTTTGGACTCATTTCAAATCAGGTAAATTTATTTAGTTTTATCTTGAATCATCAAAGGCCTTGTTCAGGGGTTGCTTTTATGCTTCTTTTGGACTCATTTCAAATCAGGTAAATTTATTTAGTTTCATCTAGAATTATTAAAGGCATTGTTCAATACTTTAGAAATTTTTTATTATTTTTAATTTTTTAAATGGTACGAACGTACTCATCATCATCATCAGCTGTCACTCGTAGTCGAGTATGACTGTCCTCCGTCTTGGTTCTTTGGACCCTTTCATGAGGATGCCTGTGCGTGATGTCTTTTTAACGTGGGGAGACTGATGCACTTGCAGTCACCACACAGCCCTTAGGCAGAGGAAGACCTGGTTCCAATGGCATGGGGAGAACCACGATGACTGGAGGCCATCCTCTATTGCAGCCTACAATCGCCTTCGGTGCCGTTGTGTCACTGTGGACATCATCCGCCACATCCGCTGTTAAGGTCTTGCACTATTTAACCCATAGCTGGAAGGAAGATAGGGCTTCATACCTTTCCCAAGGGTGTTAGTCGAGATGTTAATGTAGACGGAACAACTTGGATTTGAACCTGACTACTACATTTCCGAAGTCCGGTTGTCTATCCACTAGGACCACGTCGACCATAGCTGGAGGAGAGAAAGGGATATATACCTTTTCAAGGGACTTAGTCGACATCTTAATGTATACAGAACTACTTGGGTTTGAACCCGCATACTACGGTTCCGAAGTCCGAATGTCTATTCACTGGGCCACGTTGAACCTACATTGATCCAACGAACAATCTTGGAAACTTTATTGAACAAATAATCCTAAAAACTTGTATTCAATAAGTGATTCGGTATCAAATGACCCACAGTGGTGGATGTGTCATAAAACTTCAACCAAATAAATTTAGGGGTTGAAAATGATGCTGAATAAATCAAACCACAGTTAACCCTTTAAACCCTGATCTGATATATCGGCCCTGGCAACCTAAAGCAAAAGAAGACACACACACACACACACCATACACACTAATATTTTGACTTTAGTTTTTGGACCCTGACTTAGTAAAATTACCACCAATCACTCAGCATCAGAAAGCCGTTCTTTTAAAGGATCACAGTAGGGTCAAAATATCTGTGTGTCTTTTTTGCCTTAGGTTACTAAGGCCAATATATCGGCCCTTTAGGGTCAAAAGGGTTAATAATTACTACCAAGTAGTCACTCAGAGCGTTCAATTAAAGAACCATAGAGTCGAAATGTTGGTGTTTCTTTTTTTTGCGTTTGGTTACTAAGGCCGATATATCGGCCCTTTAGGGTTCAAGGGATTAATAATTACTACCAAGTAGTCACTCAGAGACGTTCTATTAGAGAACCATATTAGGATCAAAATGTAAGTGTGTCTTTTTTGCCTTAGGTTACTAAGGCCTATATGTCATCCGTTTAGGGTCGAAATGGTTAAAATAACTTAAAAACACTTTTTTATTTTTTTGGTTTTATTTTAGGTTTCAAGAAATTGCTGGTCTTTTTGAAAATTCTCTTGTTATTGGTTTTAACAAAACAGGTAATAAACATAAATTTTATTTTAATTTCCTTTTAATTAATCAAATCGCGTTTGATCCTAACTGGAGGAAGACTTGTTGTTTGCGGAGCCGTCCTGATGAGCCATAAATGGCAAAACAGGTCTGCAGACGGATTGCAAAATTATTTTATTTTATATACAAAAATTGTAAAAAAAGGTTTTTTCAATGGATTCTGGTGGATTTTAATGTACGTTTTAACATACTAAAAGTTTACCACTTTATGACCCCTAGAAAAGGGTTTTTTCAAGATGACGTCCAAAACCTTTAAACGGTCATTATTCTATAACTATCAACTCAAATTTGATTGCTCTAGTGTCTATTTCTAGATTTTCAAGGACAACGAATACAATAAGATCATAAAAAATGACCTCCAAAAGTTAGGGTAAGTCCTTCAAAAGTCCTTGAAAATGAATTTTGGAAATCTGTACAAACCCTGACCTTGTCTATATTATATTATATTTACTTAGTAGAGCACCTAACAAAGTTTGGCACAAGGCCATTTTTACGTGCTCTAAATACCTGGGCTTTTTAAATTCAGTGTTACTCTTCACCTAGTTGAGTTGCTCTCCCGAGTTAACGAACCCCATCTGCCCAAGGTAGCTAAATTGAATGCAATGGTTTTGACTGGGATTTGAACTCGCGTTATACGATTTCAGAACCCGAGCTTTTACCAATGCTCCACCGTCGCTGACCTTGTCTATATATATGCCATTAAAAGTGGTATTTTTTATTTACACCATTTTAAAGAAAAAAATTTGTTGAATTAATTTGGGTCTGTTAAGACCGTTTATTCCCTCCCCTCTTTTCATTCTTCCGTGGTGAGTGTATGTTCGTCCATGTTTGAGAAAAGACTTTAATAGTGGAATGGTCCTTTTATTAACTAATCAGAAAGCTTAATGCTACCATCATACGATTTTAAATAAGGCGGCATTAATTCAAATATAGAACAAGAAACTGAATTGGAACACTCATGGATTTTTATTCAACAAAATACTTCGAGTGATGGCCATCTTAAATTAATACCAAAACGAATAATATTTTGGGCCTTATTTAATTTTTACCAGTATTAATATCTTTGGATTTACTTTAATTCGTATCAGGACTAATAATAATGAGTCTAGCAAAATTATTACCCCCACCCCTTTTACAGGTCATTAAAAATGATGTTTTTTTTTTCGCTATTATCATAGCCTGATATCTTGTTAGTGTTTTAACCTATTATAATAGTACTGGCAACTTTAGCCCGGCGTTGCTCGTGTCTTTCGAATAGGATTTTAGCTAAAAAAAATGTGGCCGTGCATAGCTAACACACACACACAAACATCTTTCCATTTATATTAATAGATAGATATTTCCTTTCTTTTTCAGAAACAGATGAATTCTATCTGACTGCTAGTTTCCAATTATGGGAATCTATTAATAAATGCTGGCAACCCAAAGTTTATTTACCAACCCTGGTTCATCGCTTCCTCAAACTCACCTTACAACTTCTTTCCCGATACAGTGCTTGGATTGATGAGACATGTCAAAAAGAGGTAAATATTTTGCCAGTCTTGTACTTGGAACTGGGCATTTCTTAGATATGGTCCTTAATTTTGGAATGGTTACATTTTGTGTTACCCCTTTAGAATTTGTTGGGGTGGTCAACATGGCCTAGTGGATAGGCAATCGGACTTCGGAACCGTAGTACGCGGGTTTGAATCCAAATTGTTCCGTCTTAGTTGACATATCGACTAATACCCTTCGGAAAGGTATGAATCCTCATCATCCCTACAGTTATGGTTGACGTGACCTAGTGGATAGGCAATCAGATTCCGGAACCGTAATACGCGGGTTTGAATCTAAGTTGTTCCATCTACATTGACATGTCGACTAATACCCTTGGTAAAGGAATGAATCCTCTTCCCCCCAACTATGGATTAAATAGTGCAACTTGTGTTTTTAAAGAAACTGTGTGTATAAATATATCAACGTTTTTAGGTCATTTTAATGCCGAGAACAATTACTTATGATAAACGCTATTTTTAAACACATATAATTTTTTTGAGACACAAGTTGCACTATTTAATCCATAGCTGGAGGGAAGATGGGGATTCATACGTTTCCCAAGGGTATTAGTCAACATGTGAACATAGATGGAACAACTTGGATTTGAACCTGCGTACTACAGTTCTGAAGTTCGATTGCCTATCCACTAGGCCATGTTGACCCCCTCCTCTCATTTAGTAAAAAATTGATTAATTTATGGCACTTTTGCAGAACAAGCAAATGGAGAAATTTGTCCGAACCCTAACCCTAGTTAATCAAATTGTTGTCTTACAACTGGTGCAAAGTCCCCGAGCAAAAAAAAAATATTTCTCCATTTGCTTGTTCTAACCCTAAACCCTAACCCTAGCCAATGAAATTGCTGTCTTACAACTGGTGCAAAGTCCCCGAGCAAAAAAAAATATTTCTCCATTTGCTTGTTCTAACCCTAAACCCTAACCCTAGCCAATGAAATTGCTGTCTTACAACCGGTGCAAAATCCCCGAGCAAAAAAAAATATTTCTCCATTTGCTTGTTCTAACCCTAAACCTTAACCCTAGCCAATGAAATTGCTGTCTTACAACTGGTGCAAAGTCCCCGAGCAAAAAAGAATATTTCTCCATTTGCTTGTTCTGCAAAAACGCCTAATTAATTATTAGTAAACTAAAATAAAAATTTTAAAAGAAAAAGTGAATTTAAAAGCTTGAAATATTTTTTTTTTTTGTTTAGTTAAAACAAAGTGAAAAATCCAATGTTTTAAATGTCAACCGAACCGACCGCGCCTTGACGCCATCTAACAGTAGCAGCAACCTTAGTTCCAAAGTCAATGGTATACATTGTTCGGCCAATCAAGCGTCTCCACCTCCGGAACCAGAGCCAATCACTTTAGGACAAATTCTCTTCATGGTGGCAGATGCTGAAAAAGTCTCACAACAGGTTTGCTATTTGTATAATTCTTTTAATTCTTTCAGCAAATACACAAACACACACAGTAAAATATTTATATTAATATATAAAAAACGTAAAAATGGCCTTGTGCCAAACTTGAGTTGGTGCTCACCAAGTAAATATAATATATAATTTATAATTATGCAATACATTTAAAAAATATATACAAAATGTAAATACATTTAAAAAATATAAAATGTAAAAATGGCCTTGTGCCAAACTTGGGTTGGTGCTCACCAAGTAAATATAATATAAAGAAATCGTGGCCTTGTGCCAAACTTAGGTTGGTGCTCACCAAGTAAATATAATGGCCTTGTGCCAAACTTGAGTTAGTGCTCACCAAGTAAATATAATATATAATTTATAATTATGCAATACATTTAAAAAATTTATACAAAATGTAAATACATTTAAAAAATATATATATAAAATGTAAAAATGGCCTTGTACCAAACTTGGGTTGGTGCTCACCAAGTAAATATAATATATAATTTATAATTATGCAATACATTTAAAAATGCTATTTTTTTTAGATTGCACAAAGAACAAAGCATATTTTTTACATAACTAAGTATTATTCAGCAAACCTTTTACACCCAGTGGTGTGTTGAGCAGCAAATTCGCATTTACTGTTTCCGTAGCTAATTTGTTTTTACTAGAAAGAGTCGCTTGCCCTAAGCTCAGCCTCTAAACTGGAGGACCCTATTTTGGGCTTTTAAAATCGGTGTTCCCCTTCACCTAGATGAGATCCTCCCAAGTTAACAAGCCCCATCTGCCTGATACTATGGTTTTGACTGGGGTTTGAACTCGTGTAATATGATTCCATAGTCTGACCTTTTAGCCATGCTCCACCTTGCCACCTACATAATTTATATCGTACATGTCCTCCAGTTTAGGAGTTGAACATAGGACTAACGAGTCTTTCTCATAAAACAAGTATGCTATGGAAACAGCGAATGCAAATTTGCTGCCCAACACACCACTGGGTGTAAAGGTTGATGATTATCATACATACGCAAATCTAAGTGTTCTGAATCATTTTTTTTTTTCAAATATCTATTGTAATTTTTTTTCTGAAGAACTATACGTATTAACAGGATTGGTTTTTTTTTTAAGAGCTGCAGGATGTAGGGTCTCATACAACATTTTGTTTTACTTTCTTAGATTTTCCCAATGTTTATGGAACACATTGAACCAAAATTGAAATTGCTTGGCTTTGAAAATATTGAATTAATAAAAGGTAAGACTCCTATTAACTGGCCTTTTGCCTTCCTTTTTTTTTTTTTTGGCACAATTTAAGCAATGTCAAGGCTGGTCAGTGGTTAGATGGGTGACCATTTAAGAATACCAGGTACTGTACCAGAGCAAGTAACAAACTTGCACGCAGTGCCCCTGCTACTTCTTTCAAGGAAACCAATTGTTACACCATGCATATCACTGTGCAATGAATGAATTTCTTCCAAACTTTGTGCCTTGAGTCTGATTTTCTTGTGACTTGATTTATTTTAATGTGGAGTCAGTCCTATATATTAATTCTACATACTTGTCTTTTACAGGTGCTTTTGCTGATTCCCAAGAGTCAGTTTTGTGTAATGTTCCCAAGTTCCAGACTTATGTTGTCCAAGAAGTGACCAGTCAATGCAGTCTTCACTTGAAACAAGTTGCAGATATACCACGGCATTATCGACGAACAAACAGAGAGGTAAACAGCGTTACTTTTGGGGTTTTATTGGAGGACATCAACAGTTGAAAAGTGGTAAAAACATTGCACTCTGGAATCGTATGACATGAGTTCAAATCCCAATCAAAAACCATTACATTCATTTTCAGAAGTGCCAAAAGCTTGGGCTCTGGAATCATATTACATGAGTTCAAATCCCACTCAAAACCATTACATTCATTTTCAGAAGTGCCAAATGCTTGGGCTCTGGAATCATATTACATGAGTTCAAATCCCAGTCAAAAACCATTCCATTCACTTTCAGAACTGATAAAAGCTTGGACTCTGCAATCATATTACATGAGTTCAAATCTCACTCAAAACCATTACATTCACTTTCAGAAGTAGTAAAAACATTGGCCTCTGGAATCATTACATGAGTTCAAATCCCAGTTAATTTAGATGAGTCCTGGGGAATTCCATTTGGCCTCGTGGTTAGGCAGCTGGACTAGGAAATCATAGTATGCCAGTTCGAAATCCAATTGTTACATTTGCGTTCCTAATTGGTGTAATACTCTTGCAAAAGGTATAAACCCCCACATTTCCCCTGGCTATGGGTTAAATAGTAAACATTGTGTTGTTAAAAAAATCAACAAAAAACTCAACTGCCTGCATATACAATGATTATTCTTGGCATTAAATGACTTAAAAAGGTTTATATGTCATAAAACACAAACAGACAAACAATCATTATCTTTTTTTGTCATCAATTGAACTAATGCCCTTGGAAAAGGTATGAATCCCGTCATTCCCTCCAGCTATATCATTAAAAGAAAAAAAAAACTATTTGTGTATACAATGATTGATCTTGGCATTAAATGACTTAAAAAGGTTGATATGCCATAAAACAGACAATCATCTTTTTTATCATCAATTGGACTAAAACCCTTGGAAAAGGTATGAATCCCCTCATTTCCTCCAGCTATATCGTTAAAAGAAAAAAAAAACTATGTGTGTATACAATGATAGTTTTTGGCATTAAATGGCCTAAAAGGGTTGATATGCCATGAAACAGACAATCATTATCTTTTTTTGTCATCAATCGGACTAATATCCTTGAAAAAGGTATGAATCCCGTCATTCCCTCCAGCTATATCATTAAAAGAAAAAAAAACTATGTGTATATACAATGATTGATCTTGGCATTAAATGACTTAAAAAGGTTGATATGTCATAAAACACAAACAAACAAACATGAGTCTATCCAATCATTATTAAATTTATTTTTCATTTTTTTCCCCCATCGCAAGGTTCCTAAAAAACCGTCCTCGTACAGCACTGGTCTCTTCAAACCTCTCAACATGTTTTTTGAAGAACACAAAAATGTCTTAAGTGAAACAAAGAAACAAGAAATTGCACAAACAGTTTTCCAAAATTTAGCTGAACAGTAAGTATAAAGTTTTTTGCAATCTTTGGGATCAGGCTTGATAATTTGAAGAACTATTTTTTGGACTGTTGTTCTCATCCTTATTATTGTTATATTCACAATCCTCGGAATGAAGCTTGATAATTTGAAGAACTATTTTTCGGACATATTGTCCGGGCCTAGTGGGCCATCGTTGATCATAAGATATCTTAGTTCGATCTCTATAGCATTGTGGATAACAACAGACCCTTGCCAACCACACACAGGGTGTCTAAAAAGTTACTGTGCACTAGCAGTTTGATAGAAACTATACACACACATTCCTACTTTATTGATGTTTATATACTTATAAAAATTTTGGGCAGCGAAGTTGGAGCATTGGTAAAACCTCTGGTTCTGGAATCATAGTACACAAGTTCAAATCCCAGTAAAAACCATTGCATTCACTTTTCGTTGCCTCGGGCAGGTGGGGCTCGTTAACTCAGGATAACTGTTCATCTAGGTGTGGGTAATGCCGAATGCAAAAAGCACGTGCAAGAGCACATAAAAATGGCCTTGTGCCTAACTTGAGATGGTGCTCACCAAGTAAATATAATATTCTCATCTTGGTGATGGGTAACACTGAATGTAAAAATCTCAGGTATACAGAGCACGTAAAAATGGCCTTGTGCCAAGCTTGGGTTGGTTCCCACCAAGTAAATATGATATACTTATAAAAATCAAATTGTCCTGGTTGTATGAGACCCTACCTCTTGTAACTAGTCAGAAAATTAAACCTTATAAGTATTTAAAAAGAAACAAAAACGTATGGTTTATAAGTAGAGTTTTTCAGAAAAAGAAACTACAATAGTCCCTAGGGACCCATATCATATTTACTTAGTGAGCACCAACCCAAGTTTGGCACAAGGCTATTTTTACGTGTTCTTACCCGGGCTTTTTACATTCAGTGTTACCCTTCCGCTAGATGAGTTCCTCTCCCAAGTTAACGAGCCCCATCTGCCCGAGGCTACTAAAGTGATAATTATGGTTTTGACTGAGATTTGAACTCACGTAATATGTTTCAAGAGCCCAAGCTTTTACCAATGCTCCACCGTCGTTGCCCATAAATGCCTGAATATATCAAGATGATTGAAGGAATCCCACGTAGCATTTCAAATAATATTGCATTTAGATTTGTCTTTTAAAACAGTACAAAATTCAGGATTGTTGTTGAGCAAGAAGATCTCTCCTCACTTGTTTCAGTGAAGATGCAGATACGATGAAAGGATATTTTTTTAAAAAATCTACTTTTTTGGTAAGTTTTAATTTAATTTTTATTTTCCTTTTTTTTGGTTTTATTTTTTGAAGATTAGAATTTTTGTTAAAATGAAATTTGAAAGAAAAAAAAAACCCAAGATTTTTTGATTTCAATTGATTTTATTTCAAACAGGGTTCATTGCTTTTGCAATGAATTTCTGAGAATTAAACTTAGAATGGAGTCATGAATTGATGAAATTAAGAATGAGCCTATGAATTGACCCTATAAATTGAGAATGAGACTATGAATTGACCCTATGAATTGATGAAATTAAGAATGAGCCTATGAATTGACCCTATAAATTGAGAATGAGACTATGAATTGACCCTATAAATTTATGAAATTGAGAATAAGCATATGATATGAATTGACCCTATAAATTGATGAAATTAAGAATGAGCCTATGAATTGATTCTATAAATCGAGAATGAGCCTATGAAATGAGCCTATAAATTGACCTTATAAATTGAAAATGAGCCTCATGAATTCATAATGTAATGTCACCTTTTAAATTTAAAGAATTGAGAATGAACCTATGAATTAATGAAATTATAAGCCCATAAAATGAGCCTATAAATTGATAATTGTTTTGTGTTTAATGGCATGTCAACCCTTTTAGGTCATTTTAATGAATGCCTCAAACAATTACTTTTGATAAACATTATTTTATGCTAACATAGTTTTCTCAATAGCACAAGTTGCACTATTTAATCAATAACTAGAGGGGGAAAGAAGGTGATTCATAGCTTTCCCAAGGGTTTTACTTAATTAGTGTTGTCCTTCACCAAGAGCAGTTACTCCCCATGAGTTAACTAGCCTCATGTTCCCTTAGGGAAGGTAAAAGTGAAATGAAAGTTGTTCTGGTTGAGTTTTGCCCTAACATAAAACCCAAGCTTTTTACCACACGTCAATCCTTCTCTTCACGATCCTCCTTCGTTGCCTAAAAATCAAATCAAAACAAAACATTGTTTTATTAACGAAAGAAAGACTTTTGAAAAAAAAAAAAAAAAAGAGCCAAGCGTTAAGTTGTCAGCTTTAAAAAGGATTTTGATTTCTGGCAAAATGTGAAATTCTATCCAAAGCATATGATTAAGTTCATTGAAAAACAGAGATTGAATGACTACACTTGGCTACAATTTTTTTTTTTTTTTTAATGTTGTCTAGATTTCTACAAATGATTTAGGGCATTTTAGCTTCACTGAATCAGGAAATGACATCCCTTTCTCTCCATCAGGTCAGGCTTTTGTGCTAAGTTAATTTGAAAAAGAAATCAGATCATGTGACAAAATCAATTAAATTTTTTAATGGTATTTTCAGCTGATTTTTGTCAATGCATATCATCACCCGGAACTATTGGGCCTGAATACTTCTGGTGATTAAAATAATAATTTCCAATCCAAACAATTATTCAACATTGTTTTTTACCCTCATCAATTTTTTTCAAAATGCTTCACACATGTATAAATGTAAAAAAAACCCTAAAAAACATGTGGCTATAGCTTAAGAACTAGACCTGATTGAGCAAAACCAATGTGATTTTTGGATTCAGCACAACAAATTTGTCCTATCTGAAAAGACACAGACAACAAATTTGTTGTTGACCAGTGTTGTTTATATCGTATTGCACAGTAATGTGCAGGTTTGTCACTTCCCTGGTACAGTACCTGGTATTATTAAATGGTCACCCATCAAACCACTGACCGGGTTCGCCGTCACTTAACTTCGATAACTTCAGTGATCTGATCTCCAACACGACTTGACTGTACAAAATATTGGAATTGATTTAAAAGATAATAAGGATTGTACTTATGACCCCTGCAGACCCCGAAATTGTAGGAGAAACGTGTTCCCTGTGGACCACAAGGGTCCTTGGTTTTACAAATCTATAGTAATGAAAAAAATTAAATATTGGCGCTTTTGCAGAACAAGCAAATCGAAAAATATTTTTTGCTCAGAGACTTTGCACCGGTTGTAAGACATCAATTTGATTTGTTTAGTGTTAGGGTTAAGGTTTAGGGTCAGGGTTTAGGATTCGGACAAATTTCTCCATTTGTTTGTTCTGCAAAAGCGCCAAAATATTTACTAGGATTAACTGTTCATGGCAAGAATTTCCAACCGGCCTAAATGTTAACCCTTTCGACCCTAAGTGGCCGACATATCGGCGTTTATAACCAAAGGCAAAATGAGACACACTGACATTTCAACCCTATTATGTTTTTTTGATAGAACGGCTTTGAGTGCCTACTTGGTAGTATTGCTAAGTCAGGATCCAAAAGTGGAGGTTGAAATATCGTTGTGTGCGTGTCTTCTTTTGCTTTAAGTCACCAGGGCCGTTATATCGGTTCTTTAGGGTTTAAAGGGTTAAGGTACCTGATACAGCTAAGCGTTGTCCTTGTGTTTTTACTCTTCAGATATTCTCCAGTTGGAATCTTTTTCCTGGTTGCCGCCAAAGTTGTTGAAGTGGAATTTCCTCAAATCACTTTTTATCGTCTTTTGATGTACACAATCACTGTGCTTGTTGGTCTTCTTGGCCAGGGATTTCTGATTCTGCCCCTTGTCTATTTTCTCATGACACGGAAAAACCCGCTACCTTTCATGTACGGAATATCACAAGGGATTATAACTGCATTAGCAACATCTTCAAGGTAAGGGCAAGTAATATTGATATGTCTGATGATTCTACAAAAACCGACCGTTACTTGAGCTAAGGTTGACAAAACTGGAATTTTATATCCTTTAATTTCAAATTCCTTAGTCTTCATTACATGGAAAAATTATATCAAGTGCTTGTCAGTCTATTGCATTCATCGTCTGACGAACACCCTTACAAAATGTATGAGTCTCCAACCCCGCCTTAGCTATGAGCTAAATAGTGTATTCTT
This sequence comes from Idiosepius hallami, assembly GCA_034780655.1. Classification (NCBI taxonomy): domain Eukaryota; kingdom Metazoa; phylum Mollusca; class Cephalopoda; family Idiosepiidae; genus Idiosepius; species Idiosepius hallami. The sequence continues at coordinate 363 of JAUZSX010311783.1, read as the reverse complement.
CTGTTTATTGACAGCCTGTTAACAACGCAAAGAAAATTACAAAATGAATTGTCTAACCCCTTAATAACTAAGATTTATTATAAAAAATATTTAGATTGTTGCCAGTTTGTTTTATATTGATTGTTTGTTGTATAACGTTATTTATGGTGGATAGGAAGGATGGAAAATCTTTTTTGGATGAATGGGAACTGATATATATACTTGGTTTATTTCTAGTTAAGGTTGATTCCGTTTAATGATATACACAAGTTTTTTATTTAATAATATGACCTTGTCTTACATTTAATGTTATTAATAGATTATAGTTCTTCTGAAGCATCATGTAATAATTAATAAATAAGATTTTATAAAAGGCATAAATGA
>JAUZSX010311772.1:0-12222 GCA_034780655.1 Idiosepius hallami | reverse complement strand
CTCAACAAAATGGTAGCTTTTTGAAAATTCCTCTCATCCTATCTGTATAATACTTCTTTGAATCTATGACGGTCTTCAAGCAATCCAAATCATAAAAGTTCAAATAAATAAGTCTTGGAGTCATATATGTTTTATATGGTTAGTCATAAGCGCACTGTTCTTTGTAACAATTAAGGGGGGTTCTGTTTCTCTTTCCAAAGGTATCTGTTTGATTTTCTGAAAAAAAAATAATAAATAAATAAATAAATAAATATATATATATATAAATTATTCTATTTTATTTTTTATTTATTTTTTTTTTTTGGTTGTTTTTTGGTGAGGTTTTCATTTGAGTTCTTTGCATTTTTCAGGCTTCGTTCCTCTTACGTGCTTAGAAACCTATTTGTTCAGTTTTATGGTCTCTGTAGAGTAGACTCTGCAGTCTTCTTGTTGTAGAGACCCACATGATTTCTGGCACTTGGTGGGTTGTATTTAGAGGGAGTAAGAGACGGTGCTGTCGGTATGTGTGTATTTCCAAGACTGGCTTAACAGGCGTTGTCGTACCTATTTTATAGTGGAAATGGGAGGTAACTCCAGGGTACTTCTTGGTACGTACCCGGCACCTCTACAGTCTCTTTCTGTTGGTTTATTGATTTTTTTTCTCTCTCTTGTCTTCTTTCCTATTCAAGTCTTCTGTCTTTAAGTTCCTTTTCTAATTTGATGCATCTGATCAGTAGATTGCAAACCAATCCTGTTCAGGCTTTTATTAGGAGGTTCAGTTCAATTATATCCTTTGCCTGTAAGTGTTAGAGAAATGCATTTATCTTTTTTGGTTTCCTTGTTTATAGTAATTCTGTTTTTTGGGGTTTTTAATTTAATATTGTGGTATTCTCAAATTAAATTTTGATTTAATATTGTGGTATTCTCAAATTAAATTTTGATTTAATATTGTGGTATTCTCAAATTAAAACATTGTTACTTGATTTTAGTTAACTCTAAAAGAAAGAATTAGGACTGAATCACGATGAATAACAGCTTTTCAAAACACAAAAGTCATCTTTAAAGAAAAGAAAGATATAAAATTCTATTAATAAGTTTCACATATGAGTAATTTATTATCTTTTTAATCAATATTATTATTGCTCAGAACGACCTGTCAAGTTACGTTAGAGACACCGGCTCCTGTTAGATCACCAAAGTTAAGCAGCGTAGAATCTCTTGAGTACTAAGATGGTTGACCACTTAGGAGTATCAGGCACTGTACTGGTCCTCCAGGTGGGGGGTTAGAATATGGCAAATAACCGAATTTTGTAAGAAAAAAAAAAAAGGGATAGTTACTGTAGCCGCAAAGATGGTAGATGTCGGTGTGGCCCTATGTTCCCCAATGGAATCAAAAAGACTAAAACTAAACTATTGCTTGGAACATTTTTTTGTATTTTATTGTTTAATTTGTGTAAACATTTTAGAAATGTTTCAACTATTTTAGGAGAGAATTTTTTAGTTATTATTCATAAAACTTTTTTTTTTCAATTAATATAAAAAGATACATTGAAATTAATGTGCCTAGCATTATAAGATTACATTGCATATTTATACATTAACTTTTATATTCATTACATTATACAAGTTTTATTTTCATAATAATAATAATACTATTAATGCTTTAGATTGAATGATGTAGCCAATCTCATTTGCTTTATATCAAGTATGTGTTATTTTTATTTTTTACAAAATCTAATGATGATTGAACAATGATATTTATAGCAAATCATAAGAATGAAATCTACTTTTTCTCTCTTTGCTTTGTTATATATTGTGTTTTCTGGATTCTAAATGGTGAGTGATGTGATTAGAATCAGAATTTATGTTGGAAATTATTTCTTTTGAGCTGACAAGTAATTGGCTAAAAGTGAGTAGGAGGATTCCATCTAAAAGTGAGAAAAGGTTTTGTGATCGAGACCATTTATGAATGTCTTTCATCCCATTCTTCTCAATCAATTGCTATTAGAAAATAAGACTTAACAGGATTAATCACACAGAAAAAAATTTCTGTTTGTGATCAAAATATAATCTAACATTTTTGAGATTTTGTTGCCAAAGAAATATTTTAGCTTCTCTCGTTTTAAGGAAAAAATGTTTATCTAGAATTTTGATGATGTGTTGGCATTTGCTTGTAGCTGTGATTGAAACAGTTTAAAGTAAATCTTACTTTTCATCACCCAACTATTAATAAAGGGAAATATAATCACTAGACTTTTAATCACTTTTTCATCACCTGAACACTTAATCACCCTGACATTGAGAACTTTAATCACCCCAAAGAAAAAAAAAATACATTTATTTATGTAATTATGTTTTTATTACATTAAATTTTTAAGACCTTTGACAATTTTGGGGTAATTCACAAAAATGGTTTTATACATATTATGAAAAATCATCACTCTAAAGGTTTACAAAAAATGAACAAATAATGTAAAAAAAGATCTTTTTTAGAGAAAACATATTTGGTATAACACTGTTTAAACACTTTCAGAAATCCCCAAGTAAATAAAATTCTCGGTGTGATTAAGTGTATTGAAAAAACCATGTGATTAAAAGTCTAGTGATTAATATTCCATGATTCATTGTTGGGTGATGAAAAGTCCATACACCAAATTAAAACTAGAAATATGAAATAGATTTATTTTAGCCAAATTTAATCTTTGTCTTAAAAAGTGTATATAACAAAGGATACACTGGATGAACATACATAGACTCTTGTTCATCGCTGGCAAAAGTTCATTGAGTTTGTAGAAAATTAAATTTTAGAGTACAAAAGGTTGCTTGTATTAATGGTACGACTCCGATCTTTGTAGCTCTTCAACTTTTTTTGTTAAAAGTTAAAAAAAAAAAAAATAGAAAGCATTACTTTTGAAATTTATGAGAAATAAATAAAAACATTCTTTTAAGAAAGTAAAAACATTTTATAAATTTAAAAAATTATTTTACACTAAAATAAAGCATATATTTTTATCAGATGATTTATGAAAATATCTGTTGGTTAAAAGTATGGATAAGTCTGGAATAATTAGCATATTTTACTTACAATATAGCTTTTATATATATTATATATATATATAAATATATATTATATAAGAATAATAAATGATTGACCTGCTATATATTAATACACTCATACTTTTTACTAAGTCTTAACTAAATTAACCTCAAAAATACATAGTGATATTTATCAGTGATTTTTCTCTAATATCCATCACATTTTAAATATTCAATATTCTTTATAAGTTGTCCTTTTGTTGTTGTTTTTTTCACAAACTAAATAAGACATGTTTTCAACAATCATTTCTAATAGAAAAAAAAAACTCATTTCCATTTCTTTACAAGTTTTTATTCTTTTATTTTCAGCTTCGATTTGGAAAAAAACCTGGAAGGAAATTTCTATGTCGTCCTACAAACAAGGCCGTATTGACTTTCCAATTATTTCTGTTGAATGGTTGAAATCTTTTCAAACTCAAAATCAATCATTTTTAAAGGATTTTAAGGTATTTACAGATTTTAATGTTTTTTTTATTTCAAGTTACTTTTTCAGGCAGTCAATGTGGATAGCCCAGTAGATAGGCAATTAGATTTCGGAATTGTAAAAGACCAGCATGGCAGGAAGTTTGAAAATGGGGTAATATCGCCCAAAATATAACATACCAAGTAAAAAAAACATTATAACACATCATTTAAGCCTTTTTGAAAAATTTTTATATATTATATGATGCTTCAGAAGAACTATAAATTATTAATATATATATATATATATATAAAAATTCTTACTTTTATACAATTGTTAAGTTATGAATTTATATTGCCAGTGTTGATTATTGTTTGCTCTTTCTTTTAGACAACATCAAGATACATATGGAGTAAACGGGAATCAGCAGAGAAAGATTTGCCATTTTCAGAGCTAATCAAATTCGTAAGTATAATTTCCCATCAGACAGTAGATATATATCACAAGTTTGCATTTTCTAATTAAATCATTACATTTGAAAAAGGTTAATTAGCATGAAACTGGTGCATGCAGTTCTAATCCAAATATTTTCAACATAAATAATTAATTTGACTGAATCTACATTACTGAATAATCAATGTTAACTTATTGTTAATCAATAATATTATTTGGCCAGCAACAAAAGTTGTTTAGATAAATTAAAATACACAACTGCACTCAAGTAAATGAAATTCAACAAAAAGTATAAATATTAATGAAATTGGTAATATTTTTACAAAAATATTCAGCAGAAATCCACTTGGCTTAATGGGTAGGCATAGGCCTTTGGAATCATAATATGTGAGTTCGATTCCTAGTAGTTGTATTTCTGTTCATAATCAAACTAATTTCCTTTGGAAAGATATGAATCCCCTCATTCCTTCCAGTTATGGGTTAAATAGTGCACATGATGTTAGTCAAAACACTATGTGTGGACAAAAAGAACGTTTATCAGAAAAGATTGTTCTTGGCATTAAATGACCTAAAAAAAGTTGATATGCTGTAAAACTAAACCCAAACAAACAAAAATGTTTATTAAAATTCCAAATTGAAATAAAGATAGAATAGAATATGGAAGGGTTATAAGGGTTATAAATATTCAATGGGGTTCAGATGAATTCATGAGATGATATACATGAAACACTTAATGCCTATATAATCTCAATAGATTTAGTTGCTTCATAACTGTGCCATTAGAACGTTTAATTAAATAGATAAAAAAAAGAATGGTGAATTTTTAAAGTCCCTCAGAATATGAGTGGGGAGAAATTGAATATTGAATAAAATTGCAAAAATCAATGTTAGCCCTTTTGGGTGTTAGTATTTTCAAGACAAGATTACATCATCATATTTAAATACATTTGTGTATTGAACCTACATCTTTTTTTTTTCTTTTCTTTTTTCTAGGGTTTAACCAGACCCAGATATGCAACAGATGTTATAGGTATAATCTTGAAAGAACTAAAGATAATTGCAACAGAAAAGAAGTAAGTATCCCAAGATTTTTTTTCCTTATTGTCTATGGAAATATAAAAGCAATTGTACTTTGTTCATTTCTACTTAATAGGTGCACACCATTCCAATGAGAATTTTTATAGGTGTCTGTACTGAAATAGTTTATCAAATGCAGCAATAGTAACCACACTATAAACTCTTCAATGCAAAACAACAAATTAACACAATAATGTCTTCATATTATGAACATAAAATATATTCTGTAATTTACAGTTTAATCATTAAATGTAACAGTTATATAAGAGTTGTAATTAATAGTTGAATCATTAAGTATATCAGATTAATACAATAAAATAATAAACTTTTAAATATAACACATTGTTAAAGTCTTTGTATTATGAACATAAAATATATTCAGTAATTAACATTTCAATCATTAACAGTGACATACAATCAACTCTTCTATGCAACAGATTAACAATGTTTTTGTCTCATGAAAACAAAACATCTTCCATAATTAATCCAATGTCTTAGATTGTTTATTTCTTTGTCCACTCATAACAACTGTATCCCACATCCTGTAAACTCAAAAGATCTTTTCATTAAATCATCACCTCATAATTAATATACACTATCTCCCCATTGGCCTCATATCGACATCTTTTTATTCCTCGTCCATTTCATCTGCAACAACACAAAAACTAAATGTCCAGTGTTTCTCTTTTCCATAACTTCCTCCCTCGTGTGATCGTTTTCATCTCCATCCAGTGTAAAAACGCCACCTCTATTTTCTTCTGTTACTTTACAACTGACCGCAGGTACCATCAAATAAAAACAGGACACAGTTTCTGCTGAGAAGAGTGTTCCTAGATAAGTGTTGGTTTGGAATACCCCCCCTCCCCGAATGAATATCAAAAGTTGATAATAATTGAAAGAATGAAGAGGGCTTCTATGATAAAAAGTAAAACATGAAAATTGTCATTAGGAATGCCTAAACGAGACAAATGGAAAGAAAAGACAGAAATGTCATCATCTTCTTTGGCAGAAAGAATAACCATACAAATTATATAAACTACTAGAAGTATAACTCGGCCTTACTCAAGTGTCGGGGACTTGCCACTAAGGTAATTAAAAAGCCTATTATATAGGGAAGAAATTAATGCATTTTTTTTATATAGTAAATTCATTTCTAATGTGTTTTATTTTTGTACTAAGTTCATTTCTAATTCTTTCTTATACTTAATTCTTAAGTTTTTCTCTAAGCTAGTTAAAGTAGCCTATTATATAGAAAGGCAGTACCTTGTATCTTAATTTTAGTAGTGTGAGTCATTTTTTTTTAATTGTAATTTCTCTTTTTTGAAGAGTGCTAAGTATAAACTTTTTTTTTTCTTTTTTTAAATAAATATTGTAGTTTTATATTCTAAAGAGCTACAGGGTGTAGGGCCTCATACAGACACTACCACCTGATTTTTATAAGTATATAGATTTATACCCCTCCCCTCCACTCCCCTAAAGTCATAGAAAGTCTCAAAGGTCATCTAACAAGCCTTGTACCTCATAACCTGTCTGGAATTCCACTCCTCTTTTCAAACCAATCTGTATAAGTTTATGTTCCTTTACAGCCTTTATAAGAATCCCTTTCTGATTCTGTTAATGTCATATGAGACAAATTCTTCTTCTTTTTTCCCCCACTTTTTCTAGATAATCAATATAACACATGGTGTGAAAGCTTAAATTTGGATATGGAAAGAACATACAAAAAAATTACATTTTTTAGCTTTTATTATCAATTAGAAATATATTTTGGTAGATTATCATTTAACTTATACCAAAATACTAAACAACTTTTTTTGTTTCTAAGCAGATTTAAAATCTTAGTTTTTCTATAAGTAAATCTGATATTTTTTTTGGGGTGTTAGATGCAATAAATGAAAAATATAAAGTATGAATCATCACAAGCAAAATATACAATTTCTTACTTTATTGAATAAAAAAACTATAAAAAAGTCTAATGAATGAATAAAATTTCATTTCATTTCTTAAGACTTGATCAAACAAAAATATTTTTAAAAATAATAAATTCTCTAACAATTTTCAGCTATTAAGTTAGAACTGAAATCACAACAGTTTTTTTTTCATATTTTTTTTATAATTCATAATTTTAAACAGGGCTTGACTATTTTTTTAGAATCCTTGAGATAAGCCTTTATAATTTGTAGGCTTATTATTTGTTTGTGTTTAACAGCATATCAACCTTTTTGAGTCATTTTGATGCCTAATATAATTACTTTTGATTTTATAAATATTATTTTATACACATCTAGTTTTTTTAATAAAAAAAGTTGCACTAATTAATCTATAGCTGGAGGAAAGATGGGAATTAATACCTTTCCCAAGGTTATTAGTAGACATGTCAACATAGAAAAAACAACTTGGATTTAAACTCATGTACTATGATTCCGAAGTCAGACTGTCTATCCATTGGGCCACATCAACCGCCCCATATATTTATTATATTTTTAACAAATACAAAGGATTAGGATAATAGTGCACATAATAAATATACAAAAAAAAAAACTAGATTAGATGAAAAAGATTGAAGTAAAAAAAATTAATGTTTTGAAATTCTAAAAAGAAAAATATCTTATTTCAGATTTAAAGACTTAAAAAAATTTCCTTAAAAACAAACCCAACTGCATTCACTTAAAAATAAAATAAAACTAAATGCACAGGAAAAAAAAAAAAAATAGCACCCCAAATAAGAAACCTAGAAACAAAAGTAATGAATGTTTATGCTCTAAGGCATTTTCAAGTGACATTTTTAACAACATGTGTTCAGCTTGTGTCTGAAGATCAAGTTACAGACAAACTGGTCTGATCTGAGCTATTTAGTAATGAAAAAAAAAAAGATTTAGTTAAAAGCAAGTGTATTGTACAGTCAAATCACATTGGAGACACTGGTTCCTGCCATATCACTGATTTTAAGCAACATAGAGCCTGTTCAGTACTAAGATGGGTGACCTCTTAGGAATATCAGGTACTGTACTGGTCCTCCAGGCTGGAGATTAGATTCAAGCAAGATACCCGAAGTTAAGCAACACAGAGCCTGTTCAGTACTAAGATGGGTGACCTCTTAGGAATATCAGGTACTGTACCAGTGTTCCAGCACAGTGTCAAGCACCAGCTGGCTAGTCTGTGCAGAGCTAATCACCCTGCCAGGTGAATACACATAAAAATGTTATGAATCTAACTCAAGAAGGTGACTCTACACTCACTGAGCAGGAGAACTAAATAAATAAGAAGAGTATTGAAGTGCTTTGTGTTTTGTTTATATTTAACGACAGGTTGCTACTTATATTAGGAATTGGTGCCAAAACAGAAAATCCCACTAAAGAAAACGACTCCCCAGAAAGTTGTTCTGTGCCTTAAGTCATCAATGCCATCTTTTTAATAACTGTCCCCATCTCTTGCAAATCATTCAAGTACTAAATAATATAAAATCGAACTAAGAATTTTTGTCATGAGTCACACCATTCTAAGATCTAGCAGAGTTTTAATCTAGCTGGTTTTAGGAAAATAGAGAGAAACACGTTATATATAAATGTTATATTTATTCGGTGAGCAACACCAACCAAGTTTGGCACAAGGCCATTTTTAAGGAAATGCAATGGCTTTGACTGGGATTTGAACTCGTATAATACGATTCTAGAGCCCAATCATTTACCAATGCTCCAGCTTCAGTGCTCGTTATATATAAATATGAATAAAGATACGCAATAATTTAAGGAAAGATAATTTTAAAAATTACTAAGAGTTTAAATAAATATTGAAATTATCAAGATTTAAGATAAATATTCAGCTCTGAAAAATTTAACAAAACTCAAACAAAATTATATGCTTTGTCTAATTTTGAATGGATATTAAAAAAATTTTGTGTTTTTTGTTTTTGATATGCAGTGTTTCTAATATTGCTTTTTATAATTATTACATTTTTCTAGAACAAAATTAAGTAGAAAATTAACTACACACAATAACAACACTTGTGGCATCAAAAAACACATAGAACAACAACATAATAGCATAAAAAGAAAACCAAAAGAATATAAACAACTACCAATAAAGAATACAAAAATAATAGACAAATATAATAATTGCTTAAGATTAACAATATCAGAAGCAGTGCATATTGAAAATTAAAAATAATTTGAAAAATATTATAACAGCTTTTTATTATAATGCTTATGGGGGACTTTTATTAAAGACCATTTAAAATTATAATTGATTTCTAAGTTGTGTATTTTTTGTAATATCTAATGGGGAATATTCTAACATTTATCAAAATTCAAAATCATACTATATCTAACATTTCTTGCATTATATCTTAAAAGATTATAAATTTGAATTTAATTATTAAACTGCAATATTTCAGAAACCTAAATCTATTATACACGTTTAACATTACATTTTTTTATTGAATTTGGTGTTAATCCTTATTTTGAAATTTGAAAAATATTCATATTGTTTATCCATTTTATTGATATTTCAAAATCAATAAATGATTTTTTTTTAACCAGAAACTGAAAATGAAGTTTGAAACAAAAAAATCTAACTTCATTTGAGGAATTGGAAATTAGAATTGAACATTTTGGTTGGCATTGTAAATTCTTCTGTCACAGTTATTTTATAATCCTAAGTTTTCATTAATGGTTTTACTAATAATTTGAAAGCCTACACCTCCTGCTTTTTAAATCAATGAACTTCAACTCTAAATCAATAAAACATAAGCATTTTAAAATTGATTTCTTTATTTACAAAACTAGAAAATATACATAGAAACAAGGCAAAAACATTGTTATTACTATATTATCATGCTATTAAAATGAGAAGATATTTCTTATTGAACAACTAAACTATTATAGTGAAATGATAATCCATGTCATAAACAAAGTTTTGTTCAATAATTTGTGATCAGTTGTAATCATAGTTACACACTTATCTATATTTTTTGTTTAAACATGAGTTAAGAAATGAAATTTTATTCATTCATTCATTAGATTTTTTTTTATAGTTTCAGTTTACTCATTAAAGTAAGAAATTATATATTTTGCTTGTGATGATTCATACTTTATATTTTTCATTTATTGCATCTAACACAAAAAAAAATATCAGATTTACTTATAGAAAAACTAAGATTTTAAATCTGCTTAGAAACAAAAAAAGTTGTTTAGTATTTTGGTATAAGTTAAATGATAATCTACCAAAATAAATTTCTAATTGATAATAAAAGCTAAAAAATGTAATTTTTTGTATGTTCTTTCCATATCCAAATCTAAACTTTCACAAAAAATCCCACAAAAAAAAAAACAATAAAAATCATATTAAATAAACAAAAAAAATTCTCTCTAAAACCTATAAGACCTTAAATAACCACAAATGGTTGATAGGTTATTAAACCCTAGCAAACCAAACCAAATATGTTTAATTGTATGGATATACATTAACCTACAAGTATATTGAGAATTTTAAAGTTTATTTTTGTTCGTTTTTTAGGAGTGTTTCCTTTTGCTTGTCTCTCTTTAGACTGGAGAAAACTTAAGATGCAATTTTTTTAGCTTTTTGAATCTGCACTCACTCAGCAACAATTGCTGTAATCCTGCTTATGTTACAATGCATTTGGTAAAGAGGGGAGAAAAAAAGCAGCAAAAATAGTGGGAATGAAATTTACTAATGACTGACTGCACTGCAAAGTTCATAAGTAATTTAATAGCCTGTTGAATCTATTCATACAAATAGACTTGCTGTGTTTGTGTCATACAGTACATTCCAGTCAATTGAACATTACTATGTTCTTTCTTTCACAACACATATATATTTATTATATATATATATATGTATGTATGTGTGTGTGTGTGTGTGTGTGATAAGATTGTTTTACATCTTTTGGGAATTAAATTTCTTCAGACCTTTTTTTTTTCCTTTTCTTTCTTCCTGACCCTCCCAAGTTGTGGTGTCCATCATTCTAAAGCCTTTCTCTGTCTTAGATCCCCTTTTGAATCAGTCCTTAACACTCAGCTGGTCTTCCTATCAACTTATTTGGATTTCCAATTTAGTTTGATGTTTTTCTCATCTAAATCTTGTGGTTTTAGTAGACAAAATAAAAAGGGTTTTCCCCCCCCCCTTCTTTATTAAATGAACAAAAAAGAAAGTATTTTTCTAATTTACTTTTAATTACTTTATTATATTTTTTGACATCTTTATTTATTTTGCTAGCATTCTTGGGGTGAAGTTCATTTGGCCTACTGGGTAGGCAGTCGGACTTTGGAATCGTTGGGAAGTCCATTTAGCCTAGTGGGTAGGCAGTCGGACTTTGGAATCGTTGGGAAGTCCATTTAGCCTAGTGGGTAGGCAGTCAGACTTCAGAATCTTAGTACGCGAGTTCAAATTCCAGTCATTTCATTCGTTCATAATCAGGCTAATACCCTTGGAAAAGGTATGAATCTCCACATTCCTATCAACTTTGGATTAAATTGTGAACATTGTGTTTAAAAAAAAAAAACGTTTATCAAAAATGATTGTTCTCGGCATTAAATTACCTAAAAATGTTAATATGCCATAAAACAAAACCAACCAACCAATTATTTAGTAGATTAGAATTGTTCGCTATATCTATAGCAAAAATAAAAGCAAGAGTATTTGGTTTAAAGAAGAATCTAACTAGAGGGCTTACTGACTTTTCATCACCCGTTTAATCACAGTCTGTTCATCACTAGACAAATAATGTGATTAAAAGTCTAGTGATGAATCGTCGGATGATGAAAAGACTGTACACCAACTGAAGCAAGGGTTGCAGCAGTGAAGGAGGCGATTAGATTAAAAATGCCCCCAAAAGTCTTTCCAACTAGAAATATTGTTACAACAGCCCTAGTCATTACTTTAATGTTCATATTCTCTATTTATTATGTTTATTCTTTGGAATTCTAAGAATGAGCTCTAATTATTTATTTTTATTTATTAGTCAACTGTAGTCGCCGTTATTGACCTCACTAGCCCGCGTCACACCTCCCTATCAAGCATTGCTGTCCCTAGATCCTCACTTCTGATACCTATATCCAGTGGCGTAGCCAGGGTATTTTGCGCCCGTGGACAAACTATAAAATTGGTGCCCCCTCCTCTGTGTTTAATTGCATTTTCTTTTACAATAACATTGTATACCTTACTGTATACGGAAAAACAGTTCACATTTCAATAAA
>JAUZSX010311761.1:0-12222 GCA_034780655.1 Idiosepius hallami | reverse complement strand
ATATGGCTTTGATTCCCAATAAACATTTTATTTTATTGATATTCATTCTTTATAAAATGAAAAAAAAAACGATTATTAACGATATCTTTACGAAAAATTAATTTTGGAAAAAAATAATTTGATAAAAATATTTTGTTTAAATTAATCTTTTTCGCCTACTTAAATGAGTTCCTCCCCCATTGAGTAAACGAGTTGCGTCTACTCGGGTTCTGGAAATCAGTGTTAAGCTTACACCTAGATGAGTTACTCGCCAAAATCAACGCGCCTCGTTTTTCCTTGGGAACTGAAAGTGAATGTAATGGTTTTGACTGAGAATTGAACTTGTGTATTAGGATTTTAGGGTCCAAACTTATACCATGGCTCCATCTTCGCTCCCACTTAATATACAAATATCCACATATCTGTCTGACTGTCCACCATCTTGGTTCTGTGAATCCTTTCTGGAGGACGCCTGTGTGTGATGTCTTTTAACATGGGGAGACTGATGCACCTGCAGTCACCACACGGTCCCTCGGCAGAGGAGGACCTTGTTCCAATGGAGAGAATCGTGACGACTGGGGGCTATCATCTGTTGCAATCCTACCCGCCTTCAGTGCCGTTGTGTTATTGTAAACATCATCCGTCACATCTGCCATTGAGGTCTTGCACTAATTAACCCATAGCTAGAGGGAAGATAGGGCTTCATACCTTTCCCAATGGTATTAGTTGATATCTGAAAATGGATGATCAACTTATAAATACCAATTATTAAAAAGATTTTTTTTTAAATTTTATTTTCTTTAAGTCTTAGTTTTAATTTAATGGATACATGTTTCCGGTGACTAAAATCGTAAACATTTTTTTTTTTTTTTTTTTAGCATTTGGCATAAAAAAATTTTAGAAATAAAAACCTACTAAAATAAAATCCTCAATTTTGTAAGATTTGGCCTAAATATTGATGAGAAATCCAAACAATTGGAGTATTTGTCATTTCATTTAACTTGATGTGAAAATGGATATTAAAATGAATGATTATCAATTATTTAATTGATTTTATTCATTTTCTCTTCATTAAGTCTCAGTTTTAATTTTACTGAATAATTCACTAAAAGCTTGATTAAAATTACAAATTATGACGCCTTTAAGTTCGATTACTCAAATAAATACAAAATTTTGAAAAAATATATCGTTGGGTAATTTCTGATGTTATTTTTCAACTTTCCTCGGATTATTCTTTTTATACTTCCAAAATCGACCTACCTTAGTATGGATGTACGGAATACGCATTTCTTTGAAACAATTAAAAAAAAAAAAAACAATGATGTAGATATAGAAATTGTTTTCTAGATTGTTTTAATTGCTTTTTTGATACGAATCATCCATAAAATAACGTAGAGAACATAACGACCAACCATAGTCCTGGAAGTAAAACAATTTTGAGAAAGAATCAATTTGATATTTTGGAAAAGAAACAAAAAAATCTGATGGTAGAGTGGGTTACTTCACTTTTCAGAAGTTTTTTTTCAACTTACACTCATTTATATTAATTCTATATATGTATATAATTATATATAGAATTCTCTGTCTAAAGAATTTGTCTGTAATAGTAATAATAATTAATAATAATGTCTAGTGGGACGAATTATTGAATCAACACGTTCACACAACTATTCATGGTTTTAATGTGCACTTATTTTGAGCTATGCAATTGCTTCTATATAATCATGTATCAATTATAATAAAATGGTTCTCTCCTAATTCTGGTAATAACAATAATGTTAATAATATTAATAATAATAATCACTGACATTGATCTGCTACTTGGCTCTTAAATATTTTTGGATTTTTTTTTTTCTTTCATTCGAAAAAAGATTCCATGGTCAAATAAAATATTGTCCAAAAACTCTTTTCAAAAAAGACTCGTAAAAAAGTATTAATTTAATCAATTATTTCTCTTCTTTTTTTTTTCTTTTTTATTCAAAAAAAAAGTGGTGGGACTATTTTGTTTAGTCGCTGGACTATGACGTCATTGCAACTGAATGAGCAGCAACGATTCACATTTTCGGGCATTTGTTGTTGTTGTTGTTGTTATTGTTATTTATTTTCTTGTGAGTTATTTTTTGTTATTATTATTAACATTAATATCAGGACCGTGCTTAGCACCCCCGCAACTGCAGGGAGGCCGCAAGCTCCTTAGGGGCTACAAGGCTCCTTGGCTTCCCGAATGAAAAATATAACAAAAATGATTATTTATTAAGATTAACTAGAAAAACATTATATGTTAAAATATACATCAATTAATCCATCTCTCTGTCTATTTCTCTATATATTTGTATATGTGTTATATATAGACTTCAATCAAAGCCTATAGTATGTTGAAGGGGTGCAAGTTGCTTTTTTAAGGCAAAGGGGCCGCAAGGCGGTATTCTGCGTCGGGGCCGCAATGTGGCTAAGCACGTCACTGATTATTATTATTATTATTATTATTATTATTATAATTATTATTATTATTAGTAAGTTTGTTCCGTTTTTTTATTTTGTCTTGATATTCAGCTATTTTGATTTTAGTTTAAGTTTTTTGTTTAAACAAGTTTCTTTTTCCTTTTTTTATTTCTTTTCTTTTCTTTTCTTTCTTTTCTTTTTTTTTTTCTGGGAGAGATTTGAATTTTAATTGCACAAATTAAGGACCTGGATTTTTTTTTTCTTTGCAAAGAACACTACAAAACGACGACTTCTCACCTGACCACCTGGTTTTTCTTTGGTCGCAGAATTGGTTTTTTTGTATTTTTTTTTTTTTTTTGTTTTTTGTAAGATCTGTGCGGGTTACCACCGAGCCAGGCAGTCAACCCTAACACCGTCCCCATTCCTCGCTTTTTCTTTCCCCCTCCCCCTCTCAATAATGTCGAGCCAAAATAAAAGCAGTGAATAATAATAATATCAGATGACGGAGAAGTGGGCACCAAAGAAATAAAATTACTTTCATTCATTAAAAAAAAAAAAAGTCTTTTGTCTTTTTTTTTTCTTTTTCTTTGTTTTTGAGGAATTTTTTTTATTAATGATTTTTTTTTTCTTTTTTAAACCCTTTTTCTGTTTATGATGTTTTGTTTAGGTTTTTTATTTATTGATTTCTTTATCTGTCTTTTTAACACCCACCCTCTCTCTCTCACTATTGCTCTATATATCTATCTATCTATCTCTATCTCTATATATCGATCTCTCTATCTATCTATCTATCTATCTAACTACCTATCTTTTTTTCTATCTCTCTATCTATCAATTTATCTAGATCTCTATCTATCTACCTTTCTCTTTCTTTCTATCTCTCTCTATATATATATATACATATATATACATATATTTTTTATGCAATACCTCTCTCTCTCTTTCTTTCTCTCTCTCTCTCTAAATATATATATGTCTCTCTATCTATCTCTATCTATCTATCTCTATCTATCTATTTCTCTATCTATCTATTTCTTTTTCACGCAATAAAAATGTTACGTTAAAATTATTTATTACTCGACTAAATCAACAATGATAATGCTAATAATGATGATTAATCTACATGAGGAGGACGGCTTCTTGCAGCCACAGACTGCCAGGTGTAACTGGGCAACGCTAGAAGAGACTTATTCTCACTCACTTTACCTCCAAGAATTGCCACAGGGCGTTGGCGGAGTAGGAACACTGTTAATGGCAGGTGCATGAAGTTCACGAAGAAGGATGAAAAAACCCAAGGAGATGTTGCACCATACAATCTTTGACTGGAATGGCCTGAAACCTGTTGGAACTTTGATGAGAGTTGTTGTCAGTTTGACTCTAGTAGAAACCACTGGTTGCTGGGCGTGCAACAGCCTGGTAAATGGGGGGAGATCCCTTTTATTATTATTATTATTATTATTATTTTTATTTTTATTATTATCATTATTAATTACTATTATTTATTATTACTATTATTATTATTATTATTTTAATAATAATAATTATAATTATTATTATTGTTTTTATTATTATTATTAATTACTATTATTATTATTAATATTATTCTTAATTACTATTATTTATTATTAAAAATAATATTGTTATTTTTATTATTATCATTATTAATTACTATTATTTATTTCTATTATTATTTATTATTATTATTAGTAGTAGCAGTAGTAGTTATTATTATGTTTTATTATTTTTATTATTATCATTATTAATTACTACTATAATTATTATTATTATTACTATTACTATTAATTATTATTATTTATCATTATCATTATCAATTATTATCATTATTAATTATTATTATCATTATTAATTACTATTATTTTCATTATTATTAATAATAATAATTATTATCATTGATAATCTGTAATTTGATCTGATTTTAACAATCACCAACCAGAGTTGCTTAGTCAAGGGAAGTAATTCAGTATATAACAATTATCTCCCTTAGAAATAACAAATACTGAACTCGTGATTTCGATCAATAAATGACGCATTTATTCGTTGCTTTCTTTACAATTACGTCATAAAAGCGGATTCTAAAATGTAATTTCAATTGAATGGAATTGATTTTTGGTTTTCTTAAATTCATTCTTAAACGAGTAGTTGTTAAAAGAAGACTGAAGAAGAAGCTAAGCTAAGCTTTGCCGATTTGCGTTGCTGTGTGTGAATAATAATCTGTCTCTCCTTATTACTCTTTCTCTTTCACTCGATTTCAATATATATATATATATATATATCTTCTCCCCTCTATCACTCTCTGTCTCGTACTCTCTCTCTCTCTTTCAAACTATATGTACTCTCTTTCTTTCTCTTTTTCTCTCTCTCTCTTTTCACTCTTTTTTCTCTATCCCCCTCCCTCCTCCCCCTCCCTCTCTTATTTACTGACCATTTTTCATGTTATCAAAAACAAGTATTAGAAATACGAAGAAACATTTAAATTGAGATCGGATTCTATGTGAATCGAATTGAATGAAGTAATAAGTATGTATCGACTGAGAGCAAATGTCTTTTGCAGAAGAGAAAACAGGCATTATAATGCTTTTTGATCGAAAAGTCCTTATATTTTTATATTTACTTGGTGTAGCACCAACCAAGTTTAGCACAAAAGGCCATTTTTAAGATGAATGCAAAAGGTGATTTGAACTCGCCTATTACGATTCGAAAGCCTGAGCTTTAACCAATGCTCCAACTTTGTTGCCTCCTATGTTATGTTATGTTAGAACAGATTTTGAATTAATGAAGACATTATGAAAGCCTTTACCTTCCTCCCTCTGTATTCTGTCAAATTCCAACAATAATTTTTCATAAAACCAAACTGGTTATGCATATTTTTCCACTTCACAGCGAACTTTTTATACAGGACGACAAAAAAAAAACGGGGCCCATTTCTAATTAGGCCTCGTTTATTAGTGTTTTGTCCGAATGAAATAAAATGTTGGTCATAACTAGTTTATTATATTTAAAACATCACATAAAAACAATAGGGTCTTTGGCCTTTTTTCTCCGTAAAATAAGGGCAATCGGTGAATAAATAAAGGAGATGTCGCTTTAAGTGTACACGGGGCCCGTTAAAATGTACACCCTGGTCACGTGTATAATATGTGTGAGTGTGTGGGTGGGTGTGTGGGTGTGTGTGTGTAAAGTAGTGTTATACTTGTGTATTTGATTGTTTGAATGATGATAAAAATACAATTATTAACCTATAAAAAATACATAAAAGGAGGTCATTTGGGTTCACTCCTACAAGAGAAAAATATAAAATGGATTCAGAACTTTTTTTTTGTCGTACCTACTGGCTAAAAGTGCGTCTAAAACCTACCACTAAATTTTTGTATTGACTCTTTTTCATTAATACAATCACATCGACCTATCACGAGTCGTTTGTCTCTTTCTTTCAGCGACCCTTTCACGGGTCCACAACAGGAAATAAAGAGAGATCGACCAACCAACAGACCGACTGCACTTCTAGCACACCAGAAAGAAGTGGTAGGTGACATACTGACAGCAAAAGAACTATTTATTAAATATATTTCTAGAAATTTTACAAGATTAAAATAAATTGTTCCTTTTTTGTTATCCACAAATTCTTTTAACCCCATCTTTAAATGTTTTCTAATGTTTTTATATTATAAGCAATACTAGAATTTAAAAAAGATCCTTTCAAAGAACATATTGTCTGTCCTTCCGTGTGTCCGTCTGTCGTATGTCCCTGGAAACATCTTCTCTTATTCTAGAATTTAACGTCCCTAAAAATCCAAGCTTTCACTTTAATAAAAATTCTTATAAAAACATTCTGATTTCAAAATGTTTAGCCTAAGATTTTTTTTCGAACAACAGTATTTTTTTAAAACTAGATTTTCCGTTTCTTTATTTGATAATATAAAAAAGTTAATATTCAACTATTTTCTTTCTTCTTTTTTTTATTCGATAAAAATGTATTTTTTTACATTTTATGTTATAATGAAGAGAGCTTCGATAGTCTAAGGGAAATAACTCTGGACTTGACTTAATCAAGGGAAGCAACAACGATTCGATTGACTGAAGTCATTAAAAATGATTGATTTGTTGTACATGAATAAATACAAAGCTCTTTCCAAAAGTAATGCCTCCTTATTTTTATTATTCTGTCACAATGATTCTGAGGGAATTGTAAATTGCATGATTATGATGACTGAATTTATGCCCTCATGAGCTAAAAGCTTTATCTCTCTGTTGCCGATATTGACGGCATAGAACTCTAAAAGCAATCACTCTTATCGACGGACGGGCATCACAAGCAAAGATACGTCATTGAGTTCCTCCATGAAGAAAAATTGAACCGTTCATCACGCACCAATACGTGTTGAACGTGTGATAATTCGATGCAGTCGATAACAGTACAGTTAAGAAAGATGGATTTGACAATTTCAGAGTGAGAGAGATGTGAGTTTCAAAGTGAAAGTGCACTCTGGGTGCTAAAACGAACCGCCTCGTTCATTTCTGAAATAAAAGTTTATTGAGAAAGGTGTCGCCTCTGCTTCTTCAGTTCAATCTGGAGTGGAACTAAATCGTCTGAAGAA
Organism: Idiosepius hallami; assembly: GCA_034780655.1. Lineage (NCBI taxonomy): Eukaryota > Metazoa > Mollusca > Cephalopoda > Idiosepiidae > Idiosepius > Idiosepius hallami. The sequence goes on along the minus strand of JAUZSX010311761.1, from coordinate 5,185 downwards.
GAAGTGAAGCACAAATCAAAACAAATGAACCTAACCTTCATTGAAAATATACCTAAGTGGATCTGTAGAGTAAGGTTGCCTATATTTATAGAGTGTTAGTCATATGGCATTTGTGAGTGTGTGTTTGTGTGTGTGTGTGTGTGTGTGTGTGTGTGTGTGTGTGTGTGTGTGTGTGTGTTTAGTTATCTATAATGATAATTGTTGTGTAATGTTATTAGCGTGCAGAAAACGCCATATTTAACCAAGAATTCCAAGTGGGTAAAAAATTCGATTTGGATTGTTAGACATCGGTGTCATATGCAGGCAGCAGGCAAGTAGCTGTGATTACAAGGTTTGATATGCCGTTAAAACAAAACATAAAAAATATAAAATCAATTGATTTATTTGTGGTTGCTTTATTTTATTCTTTTTTTTTTAATGGACAAATTTCACATAATTTGATGATGAATTTTTGTAAAATTCATATAAAATCTACTGAAATCTTTTCGATCGAATTCTTTGTAGATTGTGGTTGTTGTTGGTCTCGTACCTGATGTATTGTTGGTCATATACGCATTTGCCTGCAATCGGTTCATCGTACCAAAAACGTTCCCATAAACATACCAATCCTTTTTTACACCTAAAAACAACAGAAAACAATTACGATTGCAATTTCAAGAAAATACAACACAAAAGAAAAACATTTGGAAGATCGATTTAATATCATAAATCCCGGCATAAATGTCAAAATTTTAACATAAAACATCAAGTTTTAAAATCCATCTTTCACTTATACGGATGGTCGTAAAATCTTTTATGACATGAATTCTAATTTGAGAAAATCATCGCAAATCAAAATTATAGGATACGACGCATAGGTATTTATTTGCAAAATATTAAAATGCCAGTAATTAATTCACGTTTGGGGTGTTTTGCCGATGACGGAATTAATTTTGTAATATCATTTGCTCAAGTCAAATCACCGTGTTTGATCGGGTTCTACATCCGTTTTCGAAGCGTTTTTGAATTAAAAACAAATAAAGGAGAAGTGTTTTTGAATTTTTTTAAGAAATGATTCATTTTCAAACACGAAGTGTGTTTGAAAAAAAAAAAGCTTTTTTAATATAACAAGTTTTGTTCAATTAATAAAAATAATTATAAGAAAAATCAATGTAACTTCTGGATAAAAAAAATAATCAGAAAAAAAACAACACAAAACAGACAGTTTACGTAGATCTCTTCAGGAAAAACTATAATAGTTATATAAAAAATTATTCAGGCTACTAAAATTTGCATGGTACATGCAATGTATGGTACAGTCTTTCTATTTAATAGGCTTCGCCACCTTAAAGAAAAGCATTAGAAATGAATTTAGTACTATGGTATAAAATTTAGTATAAAAAGCATTGAGTGTCTTCCTAGAAAATAGGCTTTCCTAATTATCTAAGTGGCAAGTCCCCGGTGCCGGGTAAAGCTGGGCAATACTTCTAGTATTTCTTATAAATATATTTTACTATGAGTGTGAGTTATACTACACAAATGAAAATAGTAAGGATGATTATTTTACGATTCTTTAATCTAAATGTTAAAATAGGTTAAACATTTTTATTCGTTTATTAAATGTTCAATTTTTTAAACTTTTGTTTCGATTTTATGATTTTACTGGTTTCTTCATTTTGCGGAATTTTCTCCATTGTTTTATTCCCGCGTAGATTCTATTTAAAAAAAAAAGAAAAAAAAACTCATCGAAAATCAAAACAAGTCAGTTTTTTTCAACTTACCGCACCCCAAACGCCTGACACTCTTCACTTAAACCGAGGGCGCATTTTGGACAACATCCACAAGCGTCGTAGACGATTTCGCAGTCATTTAAAGATGGAAGGGTTTGACAGGTGAATGGGACGTTTAGTCGGCAAGGGCATACCGGGGGAGAGAAGGCCGAAGCAAATGGGGTGTAGATAAAAGGCGGACAGGCCATCGTCCACAGGAAAAGAATGAGACACAACCGGGAGAAAGCCAGGAGAGACATTTCATGATTCAATTTATAACAGATGGATGAAGAATGCTGAAATGATAAAGGAAAAGGGGTTGATAGATAGATAGATAGATAGATAGATAGATAGATAGATAGATAGATAGATCGACATTCATACAGACAGACAGACATAGATAGATATATTTCTCTCTCTCTCTCTCTCTCTCTCTCTCTCTCTCTCTCTCTCTCTCTCTCTCTCTCTCTCTCTCTATCTATATATATATCTATATATATATCTATATATATATATATATATATATATATATATATATATATATATATATATATATATATATCTGTCTGTCTATTTGACTGTCTATCTATCTATCTATCTATCTATATAGATATGTATAGATATGTATTTTAGCCACTCTGTGTGTCTGTATTTCTCTCTGTTTCTCATAACTATCAACTTATCTATTTATATCTTGATCTGTCTGCCTGTTTGTCTCTCTATCTATCCATCTGAACACATTCACTCACAAACGGGTAAATTGAATCAAAACAATAAGTTGTAAATGAATCTCTCATCTTATTCTGGTAGGTCAGACCAATTTTAAATGACCTTTCTTGCCCAAACAAAATGAAGCATTTTACTTTAACTTGCCTGACATTTTTCCACCAATTTTATCTTCTACTGTTTATCCTCACACTAAACCTGCCCATTTTACCCCCTCCCATTTTAGACCCCTCCCATTTTAGACCCCCAATATTTCAGGATGAAAAGTCATTATCATAATAGTCTTGTAGTTGCAGACATTGGTCAAGTCCACTAGCAAAATATGGGAAGGTCCACTTGGGTCAGTGGATAGATATTCGGACTTACGGGAGATCGATTCCCTACCGTCCGTTTCGTTCACATTTGAACTAATTCAATTCGGAAAAGTATGAGCCCAGATTCCCCTGCAGTAATTTGTTTTTTCTACGTTAACGGGCCGATATATATAATAGCCCTGCTGATCTAAGGCAAAAGATGACACCCCAATATTTCAGCCTTGATATGGTTCTTTGATTAAACGGCTCTGGTTAACTAATTGGTTATTTTGATAAGTAGGATCCAAATGGATAATTTCAGCTTTGGCTGTTTGAAAAGAGTGAATTTCAGTCGGATTACTCTATAAAGCGGGCAAAGAGGAGATAGGTGGGAAATTGAGTATAAATAAGTTTTTTTGGGGTTTTTTTTTTGCACGAAGGTCAAAGTTCAAAATAATGGTCGAAGCCTGGATAATTTTTTTGTTTGTTTTTATTTATTTTCTATTTTTCTATTTTTTTTCTATATTCACTAAAAGGTCAAGTCAATAACAGCATGAAATTTGTCAAAAGAGCGACGAATTTACTTTTAACCCTTTCGATCCTAAGAAACCGATATATCGGCCCTGGCAACTTAAGGCAACAGAAAACACAACCACACCGATATTTCGGCTTTAATCTTTGGACCCTGACTTTGCAAAACTACGAAAGGTAGATAGATAGATAGATAGATAGATGAACATATATATAGATAGATAGATAGACAAATAGATAGATAGATAGATAGACAGACAGATAGATAGATAGATAGATAGATAGATAGATAGATAGATAGATAGATAGATAGATAGATAGATAGATAGACAGACAGATAGATAGATAGATAGATAGATAGATAGATAGATAGATAGATAGATTGATGGATAGATAGATATATAGATAGATAGACAGACAGATAGATAGATAGATAGATAGATGGATGGATAGATAGATATATAAATAGATAGATAGATAGATAAATGGATAGATAGATAGATAGATAGATAGATAGGGAGATAGATAGATAGATAGATAGATGGATTGATAGATAGATATACAGACGGACAGATAGATAAATAGATAGATAGATAGATAAATAGATTGATAGATAGACAGACAGACGGACAGATAGATAGATAGATGGATAGATAGATAGATAGGGAGATAGATAGATAGATAGATAGATAGATAGATAGATAGATTGGGAGAGAGATATTTAGGTAGGCATATATATAGAGAGATAAATAGATGGATAGAAAGAGAGAAAAAAGAAAGATAAAAAGAATTTAGGGAAAGTGAGAGAGATTTTAAAAGAAAGACAGAATTTACCAGAAAAAAAGAGAGATAAATTAAGAGAGAGAGAGAGGGTGTACAGGGAGAGAGAGCAAGATGATTTAGGAGAGAGAGAGAGAGAGAGAGAGAGAGAGAGAGAGAGAGAGAGAGAGAGAAACAGACAGAGGGAGAGAGATAGAGAAATTAGTAGAAAAAAAGGGAAGGAGGGAGATATAGACAGAGGGAAGAAGAGAGAGAGAGAGACAGAAAGATAGAAATAGGGAAGGACAGAAGGAAAGAGAGAGAGAGGGGAAGAGAGAGAGAAAGATAGACAGAAGGAAGTTGAGAGAGAGAGGAGGAGAGAGAGAAAGATAGACAGAAGGAAGGAGAGAGAGAGAGAGGAAGAGAGAGAGAAAGACAGAAGGAAGAAGAAAGAAAGAGGAAGAGAAAGAAAGATAGACAGAAGGAGAGATAGAGAGAGAGAGAGAGAGAGGAAGAGAAAGATAGACAGAAGGAAGGACAGAGGGAGAGAGAGGGAAAGATAGAGATAAAGAGAGAGAGAGAATAAGGATAATAGATTGAAGGATTAAATAAATGCCTTCAGAGTTAATCCTGGAATTAAAAGCCATCGACCCCTAACCCTAACCCCTCCCGCTACCCAATGATCCAATCAAATCCAGGAAGGCTTCCAAAATCGGACCACTTTATTCGCCACACCTTCAGAAAAGAGCTGAGCTTGAGTAATTGTGATGACTTAAATGAGCTAATCATCATAATCATAATCATTAATCATCGTTCGTAGACTGACAACTTAAGAACCGCACCTAATCAAGGCAGGGATCACATAACGTACAATCTGATAACACTTCCCCCCCCCTATCAGCGTAATAATCGATTCACCAGAAGATATTAACCCAATTCAGCTCTCGGGGTTTTTCGCATTAAGGATATTGGGTTGTCCAAAAAAATTTGAAATTTTACAACAAAAAATTTCCTTAAAAAAAATAAATAAACCCTTACTGTTAACTTAACTAATGACTTGATATGGGGAGAGAAACCCTAAGATGTCAGAAAGACTCTTAGCAGTGTGTACCCCTTTGTTAATAAACC
>JAUZSX010311751.1:0-12222 GCA_034780655.1 Idiosepius hallami | reverse complement strand
AGAGATTGGGATGCGCCTTGAGAGGTAAAGGCGAGAGGTCCTTCTCTTCTGCTGGCCGTGTTCCGTCTGTTGACTGATCAAAGTTCTGGGAGTGGGGTCGAAGTAGTCCCTCAGATCACTCGCAGGAATTACTATGCAGTTCCGGCCAACTGGTCAGTAGGTGGTCGGTTCATCTGGCGCGATTCCGGTCTGAGGTGACTGCAACAGTTGTGTATCAATATAACTACAATTTACAAAAATAATTTTTGGCTTTCAAAAAAATCATGGCTGTTTTACTTTTTTTTTTGAAAGAATAAAAATCTCAAGTTTTCCACAGTGTTTTTTTTTTTAATTCCAAGACCCTTTTTTAATTATAATATTTTTTCTTAAAAAAATAATTTCGCCTTATCTTTTAAATTAACCATGTCAACCCTAAAGGGCTGATATATCGGCCTTAGTAACTTTAGGTAAGAATAGACATACCGACATTTCAATCATATGTGTCTTTTAATTGAAAGGCTGAGTGACTAGTTGGTAATTTTTTCCTAAGTCAGTGTCCAAAGGATTGGGTAAGATATCGGCGCGTGTGTGTGTCTTCTTTTGCCTTAGGTTACCAGAGCTCTGTGATATTGGTTCTTTAGGGTTTAAAGTGTTAATTACATGATAATTTTGGTCTATATTTTTGTATTCCAAATTTTGACCCAGTAGCAACTATTTCCCAGCTAAAAAAAGTTAATTAGAAATTGTTTCCCATGTCTTAATAAATCATATTTCAAATTCTAGACCCAAAATTGGTAGAGACTGCAACAACCCTTTAGCAGTTTTTTTTACAGAAAACCTATTAAAAAGTTTCCCATACCTCAACATTAAATTTCAAGACTGTAAAACAAAAATTGGCAGAATAGTTTGGTAGAGACTGTTTCTCAGACACAAACTTCTAAAACCTGGTATTAAATGACCTAAAAGGTTTATATGGCAAAAATGATTGTAAAAATGTAATGATTTGATTTTCTACTAATTGGTAATTATCTAACTAAATCAGCAAAAAAACGTTTCCCCAACAACACATGCCGTCTGTAAAAAGTTACTTAAACTTTTTAATCATTTAAAACAATTTTCGCGCACTATCCAAATAAAAACATTTCATTACCTCTTTAATATGTACCCACATTTTTTGCTAAAACTAACTTTAATATTTTGATTAATTCATGGACATTTGACCACATGATTTAAAAAAAAACAACATTTCGTCAAATGATAGTTTACTTGAATTTCAAGAAATGAAAACATGTTTTCTTACTGAATAAACTCCCTTGCTTTTGATACATTGTACAGACCTGAGACAGACAGACAGGTGTTATGTTTTTACTGTTTTATTTAAGAAAATCGCTAATCAAAATAAAAAAAAAATGTAATGAAAATAATGACAACATATACTTTTGAAAGCAGTTGTGAAATCAAATGATTTAGACTTTCCTCTTTGGATTTTAGTATAAAAAATATGTTACGATTTTTCAAAAGGTTCATTCCATCACCACACTCAGCAGGTGCCTATATACGAAAGTACGAAATAGAAATTGTGTTGCTGTCTTTATAGTGAAAGTATTTTCTACCACAAGTGACTAGAGAGTGACATTCAATTACAAGATGGCGGAACACGCGATGATTGAGTTGGAGCACGCAGCTCAAATAGTTTTGGTTCGTACACAATTCTTTGATTTTTACCGCTATTTACTTTTTCTCAGTTACCTTTTACCGCTTCTTATAAATCAAATATTTTTTATTCGTTTCGTGAGTTTCTTTCGGATTTATAGCTCTGTCTTGATTTTCTACTGCTATCCGTTTGTACGGTATAGGAAAGTGTTTAATTGAAAATCCAGCTATTGAATGCGACACGTGAAAAGCCTCGGGGGTAACCACCGAGAATTAAGCAGAAGGGGAGACACTACTTTTTAAAAGCTTAATTTTTGCTGTTTAATCTTTTTTTTTTCCTCTACAAAACTACTATAAAACTCTGTTGTTTTTATTTCCTCTTGAATTAATAGTTGGATATTACTTGTCTTCTGGTCCTACGTTTATTATTTATCGTTTTTCATTTTTGTTTCCTAGTCTCCCTTTCCCTGGAATCAACTTTAATGTTTTAAGATTTTATCAGAAAGTTTCGATGATCCTAAAACAGAAAATAAACAAATAAAAAGTGTTTGACATTAAGAATTATCTGTCCGTTTCTGTGACGTCACGGCTATGTAAAGAAAGAAATCATTTATGGTAGATATTATTTTAACTTAACTAAAACAAATTTTTATCGTTTGGTGTTGGTTGTGTTATTTATTAAACATCTCTTTTTTTAGACTTTAAATTAAAAACAAATAAACTAAAAAAGTATTTCTTTAAACATTGTTGCCTGTTAACTTAAAAAAAAAACTAAGTAAGGTTAAACGGTCTAAGTTTTTTAATGAAAAAAAAACAACTATTGATTTTAAATTTTTTGGTGTGAAAGTGTGTAGGTGTTTTATTATGTTTGTTTTCGTTATTTCACTTGTAAAATTATTAAAATTTATCAAAAGTGTTTAAACCTTATCTATATTTTATTTACATGTGGGTCTTGTTTTTTTTAAAAGTTCTTCGAATTTGTCCGTCTTGTAAAATCTTAAAATGATTGAATTAAATTATAGAAAGAGTTTGAATTTGGATTTGGATTTATTTTAAAAGTTTAAATATTAGATTTTTTTAAGCAAAAGTATTAATATTTTTTTGGACGGACGTTGTTGCTGAAATGAACCCCAGTTTTAATTAAAGAAAGCAAAAACACATACCCTTTTCTTTCTTTTTTTTAGTTTTTACTTCTTCTATAAAAGTACTTGGATTTTATTTTTTAAGCATCCGGTAGTTTTGTTTGGCATTACTTTTGATTTGTGGAATTTCCCCTCTTTTTTTTTTTTATTACGTCTTTGATTTAGTTTACAAAGAGTTCTCACTCTACTCCCGTCCCAGTCCAGTCAGTCGGTAGTATTAAAAAATTATCTTATATATTAATTGAAATTTATATTTCCATTTCCAATAATTTTAATTTAATGGTATTTCGTGTTTACTGTTCATTTTTTTCGTCGTGGGGTCGATTTTTAAAATCATTTTAAAACTTTATTTTAAGATAAAAATTGTCACTTAGGATTTATTTTTGTTTTATTTCTGATTTTAAAAAAACAACACACACAGAGACACACACAACGACGTCCTTTTTTGCACAAGTCTAACCAGTTTAGTTCCCCATCATGTTGATATTGGTTATGTTTGAATTCAGTTCATTTATTATGAATCACATCACATGCTGTAAATTGAATTTCATGAATGGTGTTTAGTGTTGTTGGTGGTGGATCGACTAGGGAAGTGGTGGCGCTGAACCATTTTTTTCTTTCTTTTTATTTTTACCTTCAGTTGTGTTCATTTTTTTTCTTTCTTCAACTTAGAGAGTGAGAGAGAAAATCTCAATATTTTAAATAAATGATTTTTTTGTTGTTATTATGCAACTGTATTGTATTTCTGCTAACTTCATTGATCAGTCAGTTAGTACGATAAAAAAAAATCTGACTGGTTGCTGCTGCTGCTGCTGCTCTTGATTACATATGATGAAAGAGTCGGAGTGTTAATTAAATTATTATTACTTACCTGACCTTACTTACCTTAGAGTCACCACACACGTTCTTTCTTTCTTTTTCTTTTTTTCTCCATCTTTAGTTTCCTACACGAAGAATTACTCTTGAAAATAGTTTTAGTAACTTGGTCAGATTCAACTATTGCCAGATGAACTTTTCTTTTGAAGCATGAATTTTTCATTTAGTCGTGGAAATTTATAGACAGTACGGATGATCATCGTGTCTGTGTGTTCTCAAATAAATCTCTTTTCAAAGCAAAGAAAGCCTCTATTGGAATAATATTCATTTATTTCTGTTACACGTCAGAAGATCGTTTTTGCGTAATAATTTCTAGTTAAAAAAAAAAACAAAAAAAACAAACTAATATTGATCAAATCAATTATTGAATAAGTTTTATTATCATATTTATTCGAAAACGTATTTATTATATATATATTATAATATATTATTATTATTATTATCTAGTTAAGGTAAGATCTAAGTGTATAACCACACACCCCACCAGCCCGAATAGCCCCCCACCCAATTGGCCTTGTGCCAAATTTGTATAATTTTATACAAATAAATATATTATTCGAAAACATATTAGAAATATAGCTTTTACTTTCTCCTATTAAATATAGTTGATAACAACATAAGCTCCCATGGGGTCCTAAAGTTACCAAATGAATAACAGTGAAAATGAAAGTAAACTTTTTCCTGTCATAATACTACTGACTCTCGTGTCTTTTTTTTTTCTTCTTTAAATGAACTATATAGTTCATTAATTTACTTTGTTTATAGAGAAAGTGTTGGTTGATATGGCCATGTAATAATACATATACATATATCACCCATTTATGTACATTTTTCTATATTCAATGTAGAGATCAAGTCAAATCGGTGAAAGATCCTTCATCATGTTTAGTGTTTTATATCCGCTTTCTATCGCTTAAAAAATGATATTGGTGTTTGCTTTCATTGGTTAATTTCATTCAAATTTGAAAATCGAGGGGGTAGGGATTAATTTCATAGATTTTTTTAAAATTTCATTTTCACATTGCAGTTGCAGTTCTTCTTTGATAAACAAGAACGATGGCAGATTTGTTTGAAATCTTGTTTATTTGGGTTAAAAAGAAAAAAACAAAAAAAAAACAGCACACACACACACACACACACTCACACTCACACACACACAAAACGAACCCCAAAACAATAACACTTAAAGCGTTTGACTAAATATTATTAAAAAAAAGTAAGGAAAAACTTGCATACCACAGGCTGCCATAAAATTTACTAAAATGAGATAAAAAAAAAATTGCATATTAAAATAAAGAAAATAAAATCCTCTAATAAAAAGTTTGTATTTTTTTTTAAGATTTAAAAAAATAGTATATACTTAATTATTAAGTATATACTTAATAATCTAGTTTTGGTACTTTTTAGAATTAAAAAAAACAAAATTTCCTGGTTAATTATCTTATTTTAATTATAGAAATTTTACTAAAATATTTTTGAGATAACCAATTAGATTATTAAAATTTTTAAATGGTTTATATTAGTTGATAAAATAGATTTCTATTCATGAATATATTGTTATAAAAGAAATTGATAGCGTAATAGTTAAAACTGTAGGCTTTGTAGCTTGCAAAGTGGTTGATTTGCATTTGTTTTTGGACAATAATATCTGTGTGAAAGATATAAATCCACTTATCATTCTATTTGTTATTCATTTACAATATGAAAAATCCATCTAAAATCATGGTTAATAGGCGTAATACATTGCTATAAGACACTTCTCAACCATTGACCGAGTTCTTGCTTTTTGTTGCAGTTCAACTTCTTGAATTTGAATAGAATAAAACTGGCCACTTGCCACCTAGAGGTTTGTTGTGGTGTTGTATGTTAAAGGAACAGGCGGAACACAAGTTGAACAAGAAAACATATATATTGAAAAAGTAGGTACAATAAGGTCGGGTAACAATACCTTTGTTGACCCGAGTCAGGCTTATACATCCATCTCACTTGGGGACTACCTCTCGGACTGACGCATCTCGTTGTACTCCCGGAAGTGACGTCATCCGTCCGGAAATGACGTCACCAATTCCGTCCACTAATTTGGGGGCGGAGCGTCTCCAACAAGGTTTTATGATCAACTAGTTAAATATCTATTTTCTATTGAAATATGATTTTTTTTTCTTTTCAAAATCTTACACTTATTTTCCTCTTGATTTTCGACATGAATTAAAAAGTCAAGCCTTTTCTGAATTATTCATATATAATGAAAATGTTCATACCCTTGTGACTGGGAATCTGATTTTTAATCCTTCAATGGTCAGATACTTAGTATTTATCATCATATAATTCGGCTCTATCTAGTGAGGGACGGGTGGTAACCGCCGCATCCCTTAGGTCCATATCAGGGCACACTAAGTGAGCAGTCTGTGAGCAGGTGAGCGATGGTCTGATTAGCAGCGCCACATTGGCAAACTGCATCCTGCACAAAGCCCTACCTCAAGAGGTTATTTCGGGTGTTTGCCACCTTGGCCTGGGCACGGTTAAGCATCACCCACTCTGCAGGGATAGTTTGCCCCTGCTGGTAGCTCTTCTGAGGGCTTGGGCAAAGCAGTTATTGCCCTGGTCCATGATGGGACATGTAGCACGCCTTCTCATGGTGTCCCTGTAGATTTATTTAGAGACCAATTCCTACACTATACACGAGACCTAGTATTCATGAAGAGTTACTATTCATTATTGCCTAAAAAGAGTGCAATTTGAAACCTTGTCTATCTGGTCAGACTGTTTATACATAGAGCTTTTCAGAAAAAAAGTATAGTTATATAAAAAATGTTTCAGACCACTAACATTTGCATATGTATGGTACTGCCTTTCTATTTAATAGGCTTTCTTAATTACCTTAAAGTAAAGAATTAGATATCAATTTAGTATAAAAAAAGCTTGAGAAATAAATTTAGTATACATACCATTAAAAATGAATTTAGCATAAAAAAGGATTAGAAATTAATTAGTATAGTATGAAATTTTGTATAAAAAAAAGCACTGAGTGTCTTCCTAGGTAATAGGGTTTCCTAATTATCTTAGTGGCAAGTCCCAGTGCCAGGCAAAGCCGGCTATTACTTCTAGTAATAAAATAATAATCTTGATTGTATTCATAGTTTCTCACCCTGTGTTCTTATTGATTCATTTTAAATGCCTTTTTTGTGCTTAGCTTTCTTTGCTATTATTACTGTCTTATGGTAATGTTTGCTATTTAGGAATATCACTTATTTAGAAGTTCCTAATTTGTCTGGTGTTTTTTCTTTCTTTTTTTTCATTTTTAAAGCTAGTTAATTAATTATGGTGAAACGGTTTTTAGAAATAGCTTCATCCAAATTTCCTGTCCTGTTCTGACTTGGCTAAATCAACTTTTGTAATCATCAAAACTCTTTAGAAGATGCATATTATATGAACTGCCATGATCGGCTAAAGCATTGGTAAAAGCTTCGACTCTGGAATCGTAGTAAGCGGATTCAAATCCCACTCAAAACCATTACTTTCACCTTTAGCTGCCTCGGGCAGATGAGGCTCGTTAACTTGGGGGAGCAACTCATCTAGTTGAATGACAACACTGAATGCAAAAAACCCAGGTATATAGGGCACATAAAAATGGCCTTCTGCTTAACTTGGATTGGTGCTCAACCAAGTAAATTTAATAATATATGAACTTCTTTTTCTGAATATTCTCTATACATACAGTGAGTGCTTAAATTGTTATAACAATATATATATATGTCTTACCCATCTTTATTTTGAGCTTAAAATAACTAACTTTGAAGATGAGTGGTATTAGTTAATGGCATTACAACAGTCTATTAAAAAGAAAAATCTTTGTAATTAGATGAATTTTTCGTAACCAGCTAAAAGATGTTTTAAATTCTTATAGTATCATCATCATTATTATTATTATATCCAAGTTTTTAGTTCTAGTGTTTGATACTGTATGTTTTAGAAAAATTACTCAAAGAAGAAGAAAAAATATTTTTTAATAATCTGCATTTTGTCAGTAACAGTATTCTTTTTCTTTTACTAAAAATAATTTTTTTGCTCATTGCAACTGATCATCAACATTTAGAAAATAAGAAGTTATAGTTTTTCTTTTTAAAAATTTATTCAAATTTAAAAAAAAAAAACTGAAATGATTCTAATCAGATTGACTTAAGATTAAATTAAATCAGGCAATCAATCATGCTCTAGAAAATACTTGACATTTTAGAAGAGTGAGATATGAAAAAAATGGTTAAGAAACATCATTGAATTTATTTACTTTTTAATTTGCTAACATTTCCAGCAAATATAAAGCTTAGAATATGGTTAAGAAATGCTGTTTTTAATAAATTCTTGTGCATTTAGTGACTAATAATAGATACAGGTTCATTATCATTAACTGTTACACTTAGTAGTGCATTGGCCAGCAAATTGTTTTTTTCTTTTTTTTTGCTGTTTCTGTAACATACTTGTTTTTAGGAGAAAGAGTTGCCAGTTCTATGCCCAACCTCCAAACTGGAGGACATCTCCAGTTCAAACTCTACTAACTTTATTATATTCCCTTTTTCATTAATATCTTTGAGGAGTTATGAATTCATTAATTCTTCCTATGTGTTAAATAGTTTAACTCGTTATAATTATCCAATTTCATAAAAACATTATTTATAAACTTTAAAAACTTACAATCTGAAGTTACTACAAAAAACACTTTGTTTTTGTTAATATCCAAGTATTGTCATTATATAGTACTCTATAAAAAAAAATCAATGTTTTATCAATTGATATATAGTTAGAATCATCTTTAGATTAAACAAAATATAGAACTTATTTTCTTTCCCTTGATCTCATTATTTCTTTAAATATTTTTTATTATAGTTAAACACTCAACAAAGATACTTGTTCTTTTTTTTTCTAGTTATCTAAAGATTATTTTAGAGAGAAATTGGAAAATTAGTAAGAAAAGTCAATAAATTAATCTTGTGAAAGTTGTAATAAAGTCCAAAAGAAAATAATTTCTTATAAGTGATGCCAAGTATTCTTTCTATTAAACACACACACACACATATATTACAAAACCTGTGCAGCGACGGTGGAGCATTGGTAAAAGCTCGGGCTCTGGAATCGTAGTACATGTTTTCAAATCTCAGTCAAAACAATTGTATTCACCTTTAGCTGCCTCGGGCAGATGGGGTTCGTTAACTCGGGAGAGCTTCTCATCTAGGTGAAAGGTAACACCAAATGCAAAAAGCTTGGGTAAGAGCATGTAAAAATGGCCTTGTGCCAAACCTGGGTTGGTGATCACCAAGTAAATATAATATATATTAAAAAACTTGTGTCTTAAAGGAAAGTTCATGTTTGAAGTTCAACATTTCCAAATGACTTTGAGCTATGTCAGCCCTATATATAGTATTGATCCACTTTTATAAATTTAACCAAGAAAAAACCTATAGCAACATCTAATGCAGTCTAATCTATTTAAGTTTCCTTAAACTTTGAGTAAAAAGGTCATCTGTAGGTTTTATGCTTACTTGATTGAAATATTCCATTTTGCTGTCAAAAAAGTTTGTTTTAGACAACATATCCACCTTTTCAGTCATTTAATGCTGAGAATAATGATTTTTGGTTAACGTTTTTGTTTTAACTGATATTAAATTAAGTTTGGTTTCTTATTTTGAGCTTAAAGGTTTACTCAATGCACAATAATAAGACAAATATTTCATTGTTCCAATCTATTTTCTCTTGATTTATTCTAAATTTACTCTGTATGTTCCTTACTTCAAGTGATTCAAATGGGACTGAAAAATATAAGAATAACTTTATTTTTGATCAAGATGCCAGATATATAAAGTTAATCTACTTGAAACTTAGCAGTAATCTTTAAATGTTCAGTTGGATTAAATACCACAGTGTAGTTACTCTTTCTTTCTTTGTATGTATCTATATATAAGACTGAACTGTTAAATATCATTTGTTATAGACTGTGGGCTCAAAGGTCTAACTCACTATAGATTTTTTCATTACTTGACCTACACTTAAGGTTGAAGAAAAGAAAGGGTGGGGGGGGCAAATAAATGCCATTACTACTTTGACCATCGTACTTTTTGCAGCATTTTATTTTCCATTACTTTAGAAACTGTGAGAATTTAAGAAACCTGATGAGCAAGTTGTTAGGGGCAATGTCTATCAAATAATTCTATGACATCATTTGTTTTGGGAATTGGATTTTTAAGTAAATCTTTCTGTCTTTGTTTTCCATTTAAATTATTTTTCTCGATCAACAGTTTATCAGCATAATTACAAGAGGTATTCTTATGTGCAATAAATCATTGTACTTATTATAAAAAATGAAGAAACACTCTAACTCTTAGTTTTGGAAAAAACTTAAAACTGATTATGAAAAAATGGAATTTTTTTTCTTTATTTCGATACCATAAATGGAAAATATATTCAACTCTGGATTTTAAATATGAATTGGCAAAATGATTTTTATTGCACTAAATAAAAACTGTAAAAAAAAAAAAATGAATGATTGAATAATTTTTTTTATTGATTATCAAAAAAGAAAAAGAAAACAAAGGCCTGCAGAAGAAAAAGTATGATTGTCTTTTCTTATAGATAATGCTTTTATCTAATGACTTAGTGATATTGTTCCTTGTTTCTTAGCCATATTTAATTTATGCAGCTTTGATAATGAAGTTAATGACTCTTTCTAAACTTTATAAATAAAAGTTTAAAATTGGAAATTCTACCATTTTAATTCCTTAATTGAAAAAGTCAAAAGTCTTGGCTCTCAAACTCCATTTTGTTCAAGGTTAATCAAATTTGGCCAGTGTATAGCTTCAAAGTTAGAAATTTTTGCGACTCTTACATCAATGGCTTATTTCTAAAACAAAAAAATATTCATATCAGAAAGTTTCTCTGTAATGTCTTTCTGACAAGAAGGTAATGTTAATTATATTCTTCTTGAGAATACTGTGCTTTGTATAATATATTTTTTAGATTCTTTATATAGTTTATTCCACATTGATCATAGTTTGTACTTTAAAAAAAAACTACGAAATTGGTTAATTTTAACTTTTTTTTTAAAGTTCTAATTTCAAGATGTTTTGCTTATTCTTCACTGATTTCTTTAAAAAGAATTGTAGATTCTTTGTTTACCAAATAGTGTTTATTTATTTCGTAGTCAGTTTGGAATATCAGTTTTTTTTTTCTTGTAGGGTTAAATATTCTGATGTAATAATAACAAACTTTTATGAAGTTAGAAGCTATGTGTTAAAAAGACCAGAAATAATTTTAGGGTGTTGAGACTTTTCATAACTCGATGGTTTATCACCCGACGAATCATGGAATACACATTTATTCACTTGTTTTTTTACCATGTGATTTTACCTTTTAATCACATGGGTTTTTCATCACAAGGACATTTAAAGACTCCAAGAATTTTATTTGTTAGGAGATTTCTGAAAGTGTTTGAATGGTGTTATACCAAATATGTTTTCTCTAAAACAGATATTTTCACCACATTAGTTGTCGATTTATTTGGAATCCTTTAGGATGATAATTCTTCATAATATGTATATATCCATTTTTGCAAATAACCCCAAAATTATCAAAGGTCCTAAAAATTTAACGTTTTAAGAAAATAATTACATAACATTTTTAAATGAATAAATGTAATTTTTTTTCTTTGGGTAATTAAAGTTCTTGATTTTGGGGTGATTAAGTGTTCACATGATATAAAAACCATGTGATTAAAAGTCTAATGATTATATTTCCGTGATTTAATAGTTGGGTGATAAAAAGTCAGTAAACCAATTTTGGCACTAGAACTGTGAATGGAACTTTTATAAAAAAGCAAATCATTAAAAAATCTATTCCATTTCTTTTTAAGATGTACAAATAGATTTTCTTAAAAATTAAAGTTTTTATCTTAAGGGCTAGAGTGTTATTGTTGCTTTGATCTTTCCTGTACTATGATTTTTCTGAGATTAAAACAACAATCATACTCTCAGTCTGAAGATGACAACTTGCAATAACGTTTGTAATATTCCTGCACATTTATTGATTTCATTTTTGACAGTACAGTGATACCTTTGATATGAATGCTCCAACATACAATTCTGTTGCTAAATTTAAGCCTTGAGTTAAGGTGATCAACATAAAAAAAAAAAAAATTGTGAGATGCTATCAGTAAATGGCAGTGTGTTCGTTCTGCTAGTTACATATCTAAAAAAATGATTTTTTTTTTATTGTTAAAGCCTAAGGAAAAATTCTCAAAAATTAATTTGTGGTTATCGTGGTCTTTCTAGTCTTGTTTGTGCATCGTTGCCTAGCTTTTCTTCCTCTTTGCATGCATCCTGTTTGCTATTAGCACTCACTCAGGTGATAAGTACAACTCATTTTTGCTTTTATTAACATTTATTACACACACACACATATATATATATATGGTGACTGCCACTTCTTTACAGAAGACGGCCAACCCTCATGACACGCCAGCGCGTGAATGAGTCCGCATATGATTCCACATAGCCCCACCCGGCCTGCACAGTTTGCTGCAGACACT
>JAUZSX010311740.1:0-12223 GCA_034780655.1 Idiosepius hallami | reverse complement strand
TTTTCAAAAATCGGAGAATGTCACTTTCTAACCTGACTGAAGTTACAACTTCATGCAAAATTTCAGAAAAATTGAACAGATGGTTGCAGAGAAAAACATGAACGAACGAACGAACGAACGAACAGGCCTCGAAACATAGGTTCCCCTCATTAAAAATCGGGGTACCAATTATAATTCTGTTCACAATTTACTAATGATGACGTCAATCGTTTTTAATGATTAAAATGATTTAATGATTATTTGCAGACTATAGAATCACTTTTTATATATGTTGAATTCACAACATTTCGGGTCGATAAATTATTCTGCCTTCTTCAAGTAATTTTTTCTGTTTATGATCTAGACCACTTTATATACAGCTGATTAAAACTTTTATACTAATTATTAAAACTGTTATACTGATGATTAAGACTTTATACTGAGGATTATAACTGTTATACTAATGATTAAAACTGTTATACTGATGATTAAGACTTTTATAGTAATGATTAAAAGTGTTATACTGATGATTAAACCTGTTATACTGAGGATCAAAACTTTTATACTAATGATTAAAACTGTTATACTGATGATTAAAACTTTTAAACTGATGATTAAAACTTTTATACTGATGATCAAAACTTTTATACTGATGATCAAAACTTTTATACTGATAGTTAAAACTGTTATACTGATGATTAAAACTTTTATACTGATCATTAAAACTTTTATACTGATAGTTAAAACTGTTATACTGATGATTAAAACTTTTATACTGATGATTAAAACTTTTATACTCATGGTCAAATCTTATATACTGAGGCTTAAAACTGTTATACTGATGGTTAAAACTTTTAAACTGATGATTAAAACTGTTATACTGATGATTAAAACGTTTATACTGAGGATTAAAACTATTATACAGATGGTTAAAACTTTTATACTGATGATTAAAACTGTTATACTGATGCTTAAAACTTTTAAACTGATGATTAAAACGTATTCTAGTTTAACTATTCAAAAACTCCAATGTGAACAATTCAATAAATTTTTCTGGTATAAAATTCGATTATTTATCACCGGAATTTGAAGGATACGATTTTATTCCTGAAAGATTTTAAGACTTCCTTATTTCTAAAATTAATGGATTCCCAGGCAGGTGCAAGTAAGAAATACTTCAAATTTAATAAATAAAAAAAATATAAATTGAAATAAACGATTTTTAAAAAAAAAATCATCTTACTTTTTTTTAATATAAAAGATATTATTCTTGCTGGGGAGAAGGAAGAAGGGAGGGAGAGAAAGAGATTAAGAGAGCAAAAGGAGCGAAATACTTCTAATAATGTATAGCAAGAAATATAGCTGGAAAAAAAAGGTTTTTTTAAGAACAGCAATGATAATAGTGAATGGGTAGCGAGGGTAAAGAATTTGTAGAAGTTCGGGCTCTGAGATCGTGTTACGCGAGTTCAAATCCCAGTCAAAAAACATTACTTTTACTTTAGCAGCCTCGGGCAGATGGGGCTCGTTAACTCGGGAGAGCAGTTCATCTAGGTGAAGGGTAACACCGAATGCAAAAAGCCCAGGTAAGAGCACGTAAAAATGGCCTTGTGCCAAACTTGGGTTGGTGCTCTCCAAGTAAATATAATAAAATCTTTGGACCCTGTCTTAGCAAAATTACCAATAAATCAACCAGAGCCGTTCTATTCAAGAACTATATTTGAGCCCAAATATCTGTCGTTATTTTGTCCAATGTCACCTAATATAATGGCCCTTTGAGGGGTGTGTGTAAAAAAATGAAGATCTTTAAAAAAAAAAAAAAAAGTTTTTAATTCTTGGTTTTATTGTGTTAAAAGAAAAAAAAACTCCTAATTTTTGTCCATCCATTTGGTTTCATCCTTCCATTCACACGCAACCCCCCTTCTTTTTTTTTCTTCCCTTCTTCCCCTTCACATGTTGTCCGCACTTGTGGGCTTTCATTTTGTTGTCTTTAAAATCATTTGGCCCTCCCTCCAGCTATGGGTTAAATAGTGTAACTTGTGTTATTGAAAAAACTGTGTATAAAATGTTTCTCAAATATAATTGTTCTAGGCATTAGAATGACCTTAAAAGGTTGATATGCCATTAAACATTTACATGTCTATTAATAATGTTTATTCAAGGCATTAAAATGACCCTAAAAGGTTGATATGCCATTAAACGTTTACATGTTGACTAATACCCTTGGGAAATAATGTTTATCAAAAAGTAATTGTTCTAGGCTGTAAAATGACCTTAAAAGGTTGATATGCCATTAAACAAACAATCAAGAATCATTTGGCTTCAGAGTCCCATTATTAAGTAATAAGAAAAAAAATGATCTGCTACAAATTTACGGCAACACAAAATAATTAGAGAGAGAGAGAGAGAGAGAGAGAGAAAGATAAGTCTTTTTGGCATTTGTCCCCCCAAAAATTTTCTTCTTTTTCTATGTTCTATATTCTCTCTTTTTTTTAATAAAATACAGAATAAAAATAATCTTGCAATGTTTTATAAAAAATGCCATTTTTAAGATGACAGAGGTGCTGCTGCTGCTTTATTTATTTTAACCTTTTTTTATAATAAATTATTTATTTTCTTTTGAGTTGTAATGTTATCTGATTGCTATACAACTTGACTTTGGTCATGTATGAAGCAAGTGTGCCTGATGGAATTGAGAGGGGTCACTCCCTGTTGGGTTGGTCTGCTGACACCATGACTACTGCTGCTGCTATAAAATTTGGATTATTATTATTATTATTGTAAAAATAATAATAAAAATAGCATTGATGTCCCTTCTCCGAGTGTATTGTATAATGGGAGCAGACTTGCAGGTCTGACTCCACTGAGCCAATGGAACTGGTTTGATCTATAAGAGAACTTGAAACAGAAACAAAGTGCCCCCCCATTATGTATATAGAAATGTTTGAGTATTTGTTTCGGTTTTTTTTTCTTTTTCTTTTAGTCTCAACTGATGTGTGTTGTTAGTTTCAAAACAGATCTGAGAGATACAATATGTCTGTGTGTGTGCGTGCGAAGAGTCCAGCTTGTTGTGTTGGACCCTTTCTGAAAAAAAGGATGCAATGACTGTTTGGAAAATGTAAATAAACAAAACCTGGTTTAAAAAAAAAAAAAATATTGTGAAAACGAAAGAAAAAAAAAAAATCTATTTAAATATTTCTTAGTGAATAAAATCATTTTAATTGTATATATTTTTTTTTGTTTTTGTTTTTCTTTGTCAAAAACAAACTTTTTGGCACTTTTGCAGAACAAGCAAATGGAGAAATTGGACGGAATTTTTTTTTTTGTTCAGGGACCGATTATATGACAGCACTGTTATAAGAAAGCAATTTGATTGGCTAATGAAATGAAGTTACTAGTGTTGGCCTAAACCCTAACCCATCAAATTGCTGTCTTACAACAGCTCTGAAAATTGTCATTATACCATATTTACCTGTAGTCTAAATATTTTTGTTCAAATAACATACCAGGCCTGTCTAAAAAATATCCGATCATAATCCAGCAAAAATATTTCACAGAACTGATGAGGTTTTGACTAAAATCCCCTCCAAAGCACAAGGTTATTTAACTAGTTTCAGGGCAAATTTGCCATAAGACCCATTCCAATTTCAGCTCAAATTGTCCATTTGCAAAGAAGTCCAATTTGCCATAAGACCCATTCTAATTTCAGTTTAAACCCTCCATTTGCAAAAAGGTCCAATTTGCCATAAGACTCATTCCAATTTCACCCATCAATAATAAGATCTAATTTTTTTAATGTCCACGAAAGATTGTTCAATTATGCATAATTAGACATTGGTAAAAAAGTCCCAAATTAATTAATTTGATAAATGATTATTTCTTTTTTCTGAAGGGTTAGGGTTGGGTAAATTTATTTTTTCAATTTTTGCAATATTTTCATTTTTTGTCCTTTTATGTAGACGTTAAAAAAATTGGACATTATTGTAGATGGGCAAAATTGGAATGGGCGATAATATGGCAACTTGGACCTTTTTGCAAATGGATGTTTTGACCACTGTCTAACCAAATAAAACAGAACTTAAAATGTATTAAAAAAAGCTTCAATAAAAAGAAAATAAAATGAATTGCCAGATTTTAAAAGCCAATAAATCAGGATTTTATTTAAATTATTTAATCACAGACTTTTTGTTGAAAATACTCGAGGAGTAATAACAAAAAGAGAAAGACTTTTACAAAAATTATTCATTTAAGTTTACAAATAAAGAATATTTAAGAGATACAACTGACAAAAATAATTGTAAAACTATTTATTTTATATTATTTTTAGATTCCAAAATTTTATACTAATTTTTAAAATATTTTTTCTGATTTCTTTCTAGATTTTCCTACTTGTCAATGTGATGGTCTGTGGCTGATTCTTGATTTTAATAAATTGAACATTTGAAATAAGTTCTAACAACTCATTTTGCTTTGATTAAAGTATTAAAACCTTATTATTTATCTTATTACATTTTACCAAATCAAAAATATTTCTGATGTGAAGGACATTTGAACAATAGCTATTGAATAAGATTTGCTTAATATCTTTGCAAGAAAATTGAATGGAGAGGAGGCTTTAATTTTAGATATTTGATAAAAACCATTTAATGAATTTTGACCAAAAATCACTATAAGGATAATAAGCACAGACTTGAATAGCACAAAGTGTTAACATACAATTTGATTTTTTTTAAAGAACAAACTTTTCTGTGTATTCTCTGTTAAGAACCAGTTAAAATAATATCATTCTTTTTTAGCAAAGCTGGTAACCCTGCGAGTTATGGAAAATAGGTAAGATTAATTTTAATAAGAAAAAGAAAAAAAAAGAAAGAGATTGTACTTTTTTTTTTTAAATCCTAATTCTTAAATATTATATTTACTTGCTGAGCAGCATAAACCAAGTTTGGCACAAGGCTATTTTTAAGCTGAATGCAATAGTTTTTTGGACTGGGATTTGAACTAGCTTACTACAATTCCAGAGCCCAAGCTTTTACCAATGCTCCAACTTGGCTGCCCAAATTCCTAATTCTTAAATATATTATGTATGAATTTATACTGATTAGTAAAAAAACAAACAAACCCATTTTTGCTATGAATAACACAGAAAAAAAAGGCGTAATGTGAACATGTAAAACTCCAAACATCATCAAATTCCACACGTGTCATGTAAAGATCTTTTTTTTTTATTTTTATTTTTTGAAATTGTGAAAACAATTTCTATTTTTGGGGAGAATTTGCATTCGTCATTTCAGCAATATTTTAGAGACGAGAAATAGGAAATAAACGAGAAAATAGGAAAATGTTTGAGGATTAAAAAAAAAAAAAAAAAAGAAAAGAAAAAAAAGCAGTCTAAAAAGAAAATATAGTTGTATTTAGTTTAAATAAACAGCACAAATGAGAACAAATATTCATTTTAGATGCATCTTCCACACAACAAGAAAACATGATTAAAAGTTCTCAGTCTTTCATTTGTCATTTAAATATTTGGACTGGATGCTGCTGCTGCTGATTGGTATAAAGAGTTGTTGTTGTTGTTGTTGTTGGTATTTCTGGGCAGGTTGCAAGAGAATTTGTTTATACTAAAAAAGGTTAATTGGAAAAACTCCTTATGACAAGGTTAAACACCTTTGTATGAAGAAAAGAAGAAGAAGGAGATTCACTGTCAATAATCATCATCAGAATCATCAATTTGGACTCTTCTTCGATCAAACTAAGAAAAAGAAGAAAAAATGATCATTTAAGATTAAAAAAATATTATGCATGGGAAAAGGTTATTAATAGGACTGTGATAATATGCTTTTATTAAAGATTACTCTTGTCACAGATTTGACAATTTTATCATTTCTTTTAATTCTTTAATTATTACTAGAGCTGTGATAATATGCTTTTATTAAAGATTACTCTTGTCACAGACTTAAATATTTTGTGATTTTATCATTTCTCTTAATTCTGTAGTTAGTAGTAAGGCTTTGACAACATACTTTTATTAAAAATCAGTGTTGTTCTTCACCTAAACGAGTTACTCTCCTGATTTAACAAGCCCTTTCTTTCTGAGACAGCAAAAGGTAAATGCAATGGTTTTGACTGAGATTTGAACTCATGTAATACAATTATAAAGCCCAAGCTCCACCTTTGCGGCCCTTTATATATCATTAAGGGTAACAGATAAAAAAAACAAAAAAACATTGTTATAAATGTAATAATTCAGTCAACCAAATATTATCAAGTTAAAAAAAAAAATTTGCATTCTTTTTTTTAATTTCAACTTAATCTACTTGCAATTTACATTAGTCCTATCACAGCATTTACCTTTAGCTGCCTTGGACCGATGGGGCTTGTTAACTCATCTAGGTGAAGGGCAGCACTGATTGTATTACTTTTAACTTAGGGTTACAAACTATGTAATTTAATTCAGTGCAGTTAGATGAGACAACAGTTCAAAAGGTTGGAGCAAAAGTAAAATAAAAAATAGCCATTTTGTCATTCAAATAAAAGAAAATTAAAAGTGAACCATTTTTTATTCTAACAAAAAAAAATCCCTTTTTAGTCATTATTAGAAATAGAAAATGGTTAAAAAAAAGATTTTCCATTGGTTTACTATATTGAGGGCATCTTGATTTTGAGTAAATAAGTTTTAATGTAGCCATAGGCTTTTTTACATATAGAATTTTCTATTAAATAGAATCAAATTTTGTTCTTTACTTTTTGTGTTTATTTTATATATTTTGAGTAAATCTTGAATCTGTGTTCAAAAATTGAAGAATAAACTCACCTTGACAGTTGTTGAACGTTTGGTTTGTTCACTAACTTGCTCCAATAATGAGATCAAATGAGCTTCTGTTAACTGCATGGAAAAAATATAATTATAGGAGAAAAAAAAAGAATCATTTGGATAAAATTGAATTTAAGATCAACTAAAAAGAAGGATAAATATCTAAAAAAAAGAAAAAAAAAAATTTCGTCCAAAAAGTTGAAAAAAAAAAATTATCTTAAAATGAAAAAATATAAATAATATTGAATTTTATTTGTTTGAATGTGAAATAACATATTTTTTTATGAAGATTTCATAAAATATAAAAATTAAGAAGAATATATTTTATTTGTTGGAAATTGAGATTAGGTTTGAACATTAAGATTTCATCAGTGCAGCTTTGTTGTATCGGATTTTATCCCCACTAAAAAGTACTTAACTTTTATTGAGGATAAAAACTGACTCATCAATATTTTTAATCCCTAAAAAACTATTTTTCCTTTAAAACAGTAAAAAATAAGAAAAAAAAATCTTACTTTTCCAGGGATTTGGCCCGACGTCGCCATCTGACATAACATATTTTCAACCATTTTTGCCTTTTCAGGTTTTGCTACAGCAATGGTATTTACTGAAAAAGTCAAAATAAAATCATGATAAATCTTTTAAATAAAACTTTGTAATATTTCCTTTTTTTTCATTTTTCATAAATGATTTTCTTTATTGTTGTGTTATAATCACTGATGTGGACCTTAGGGTTGTGATGGTTACTTTCCGTCATTTCCTCTCTAGATGGAGCGGCACGATATGATGATGAGCAGACCATCACTCACCTGCTCACAGACTGCACACTTAGTGTGCCTTGCCTGATGTGGACCTTAGGGTTGTGATGGTTACTTTCCGTCATTTCCTCTCTAGATGGAGCGGCACGATATGATGATAATTATTTGAAACATCATTTTTCTTTTTCATTAATTTGTAAATCTTTAAATTTGTCAAATATCAAATATTGAAATCTCATATTTCTTTGAGCTTTTTAATTCCAAATTAAGATCTTATATAAATTCTATAATTTATATATAAATCATTTATATATAAATATATATTTATACATAAATAATCATTTATATAAGTAAATCTTATAGAAATTTTAGTAATTAGAAATTTAACAACAAATTTGATTAAAAATGATGGTATTGCTCTCTTCACCCATCCTTGCATGCTGATTAATAATACTATATATTACATATAATAATAATAATAATATATATTATTATATATATTATAAATATAATATTATATAATGTATTGCACAGTGGAAAATTTCACTTCTTGCTAATAGAATTTCCCAAATTGTTTAATACAGTTTCATTACTTAAGATTATTTTCTAAATGTGCATTTAAATAAAATTTTCAAATTTCTTCTAGAAAATAAGGATTGAATAAAAAGTTTCAACTTACATCTTGCTCTTGCGGATTGATCAAGAATTTGGGAAAGAATTGAGTGCTTCATTTCTTCTTGTTGCATCTTTTTTTGTTCCATTTCTTCTTTAGAAACTTGCGTTCCCTAAAAGAAAAGTTTCTCACTTATAGAATTTCAAGTTGGATTATTATGCAGCATTTAGTTTTGAATGAATTATTATTATTAACCAGGTGTCTGGGGGACTTTACTATTAACTATTGGTCCTAACACACACTTTGCGCAGGCCTGTAAATAGGCCCATTGTGGTGTCTGGAAGACTTTCCTATAAAGTATTGGTCCTAACAGACACTTTGCAGAGGCCTGTAAATAGGCCCATTGTGATTATTCACTGTAGGTTATCTGGCTATCAATTATACAAAGTTGATCTTAAATAATTTATTTTTTATTAAATATTTTTCATTATTTTATTTTCATTGATAAATATTTTTCATTATTTCATTTTTTATCAATAAGTATTTTTCATTTTTCCATTTCTTACACTAAACATACTTTATTTTTCATTATCAAATACTGACAAAACGTAATTTAATAAAAAACCTACAGCACAACCAGCAAAAGATTAAATTTTTTGAGGGAACAACTTTTTGCTTTATCACCAGTAAATTAGCTTTTCTACTTTTTGACGGGTAACAAATACTAAACATTTAAAGGAATGTTTTTTTGGCTTAGCAAGAATTTTATGAATAAAAATAAAATTAATAAAGAACAAATAAAAAGAAAACAATTCCTTGGGAAAAAAAAGGGTCTTTTTCACAAACTAAATGACTCAAAATTTATTCCAGTGAAATTTTAAAAATACATAGTGTTATGAAATTGTTATGAAAAAGGCACATGTATAGAAGTAAAACGAGGAACGCACGAGTTAGCTTTGGTAAACTTTATTCTACGTATAATTCAAGTAGAAAACTGAGGGTGATTTATCGCCAGGAGAATATATACAAATTTTAGGAGTAAGGGTGGTAATTCAGGAACACCTTAGCAGGTGTGAGAATCTACTATTACTACTACTACTTCACCACACATAGATTGATGAAAGTTAGGGATTGAGTCTGAAAAAAGTAGACAAATTTGAAAAACTGGAGTGACATATCAGTGATTATTGATTTGTCAATCGAGTAAATATTTTTTTTGTGTGTGTAATCGATTTTAAGAAGCAACCTAAACTAGAAGGTATTTCAATTTTAGTTTTATTTTTTAGGAATTAACTTTATTATTAGGACTTTTGTCCTCATTTTGGTAATTTTGATGTTTCTACACTACGTTTGAGATGAGGCTTCATAATTTACGAATTAACTTTATTAATCGGACTTTTGTCCTCATCTTGGTAATTTTGATGTTTCTACACTACGTTTGAGATGAGGCTTCATAATTTAGGAATTAACTTTATTATTCGGACTAATGTTCTCATCTTGGTAATTTTTGATGTTTCTACATTACGTTTGAGATGAGGCTTCATAATTTAGGAATTGACTTTATTATTCGGACTTTTGTCTTCATCTTGCCTCAGGGAGACTAGGCTGAAACCTAGTGTAGAAACATCAAAAAACCTAAGATGAGGACAAAGGTCCGATTAATAAAGTTAATTCCTAGAAGGTATTTGTTTAGTTTTGGGCCCATTTCAGCTGATTTGTCGGTGATAGTGTCAAATGTTGTCCCTTCGAAAAATTGCGCCGGTCGAGAAAAGAAAAGAACGAATTCAAAAACAAAATGAAACAATTAAAATAAAAACCAATTGTAGTGAAATTAAAATAGAAAAACAAACAATTGTTAGAATTTTAAAACAAAAAACAATATTGTGGATTGGTATACTTTTTACTGACGTTCAACAACGACAGTAAAAAGCATTCCTATCTACAGTATTGTTTTAACCCTTTGACTTATCAAAATTACCAAGTAGTCACTCAGGGCCATTATATTTGAGGAACATATTATAACCAACATATTGGTGTGTCTTTTTTGTCTTATGTTTTTAGGGCCGATATATCGGCCTCTTAGGGTTCAAAATTTTAAATTCTAACAATTGTTTGTTTATCTATTTCAATTTCAGTTGATTTCAATTTTAATTATTTCATTTTGTTTTTAAAGTCATTATTTTCTTAATAAAAGTTTCTTTCGTTACATTGGTTTTGTTAAATCTATTTTATCATTTTTCGACCCCGTGCAATCAATGTTTTCAAGGGACAACATTTGACGCTATCACCGGCAACAGCTAAAATGGTCCCTAAGCTAAAAAAATACCAACTTGAAAAAAAACAAAAAAAAAAAGTTTTAAAAAATACATCTAGATTAATGTAAGGTGGGGATTATTTGAGTCTGAAAAAAGTAGCTACACCAATTTGAAAAACTTGTACGACACATTTTGAATTCACCATTATTACCGTGTAAGGACCTAGTACCAAACTTGGTTAGTTGCTTACCAAGTAAATTAATATTTATGTTAATATTGCATTCCCCTTAATAATGGCCTTGTGCCAAATTTGGTTAGTGGTCACCAAGTAAATATAATATCAATGATGTCAATCCAGTAAGTACATTTTTGGTATCGGTCTTAAGCAACCCGAACTGATAGCACATGTCTAGTTGATTTTGGACGCTTAAAAGAAATATGCCAATTAATACCGAAGTTGGTAAAAGGTTTAGGAAGGCCTATTGGCATTAGAGATACAATCTCTACAGAAAATAAATAACTTACTCCACGCTGGCGCTGGAGTTCTGCCATCCTTCGAGCTCGAATTGCTTCTAATTCTGGATCAGCCATCTTGTTCATTGTTAAGGAACTCTTCTGTGTTTTCAGAGCAAAAAAAGTCGATAAACAGCTTCTACACCTTTAAACCCTAAAGTTCCGAAATATCGGCCCTGAGAACATAAGGCAAAATAATACACATCAATATTTTGACCCTAATATGTTTTTCTTTAATATAACGGCTCTGAGTGACTACTTGGTATTTTTTTATAAGTCAGGATCCAAAGTTGACAGTAACACCTTTACTTGGAATGGTTTTTAGTTGTTTTTTTTA
Organism: Idiosepius hallami; assembly: GCA_034780655.1. NCBI lineage: Eukaryota > Metazoa > Mollusca > Cephalopoda > Idiosepiidae > Idiosepius > Idiosepius hallami. The sequence goes on along the minus strand of JAUZSX010311740.1, from coordinate 960 downwards.
GGGTTCTTTACTTGTTAATAAAAAAAAAACTGGAGAAAATTAATTATTTTTGAGAAATAAAAATATTTATTATTTTTGATCTTTGAAACGAAAATTGAATATTAATTGGTTGAAACTATTTCGAATCTCCGCAACTGTGGACTGTAAAGACAGAAAGGCTCCACACAAAGGCAGATAATAATGGCTGACTATCCTCACAGCGAAAATGTTTTTAATGACGTTGTCGACAATTTAGAACTTGTTATTTCGCAATTAACAGGTATGTCTGCATTTATAAACACTTTAAACTCTAAAGAACCGATATCACAGCCCTAACAACCTAAGGCAAAAGAAGACACACACATACGCGCTGATATTTCGGCGTAATTCTTTGGACTCTGACTTATAAAAATGACTAACTAGTCACTCAAGCCTTTCTAAAAGGATGTATTATATATATATACTTAGTGAGCGGCACCAATCAAGTTTGGCACAAGGCAATTTTTTTAAGGTGAATGCAATGGATATATTCTGGTTGAAATGTCAGTATGTCTATTTTTGCCTTAAGTTATTAAGGCCGATATCGGCCCATTCGGGTCGAAAGGGTTAGAGTTAATAATGTGGAAATTATTTAATCCTTTGAACCCTAAATGACCGATATATCGGCCCTGAGAACATAAGGCAAAAAAAGTCATACCAATATTTTGATCCTAACATGTTGCTTGTTGCTACCATAACGGCAAAAAACGGCTCCGAGTAAAAACTTTGTAATTTTGATAAGTTAACATTCAAAGGATTTAAAAACATTTATTTACTCGACTTTAGAAAACTGTCAAAAGCCATTTTTTTACAGTTTATTCAAGTTAATAACATGGAAATTATTTTAAAACATGTTAGACTTTTTTTTTGTGTTATTATTATTCGGACTGTTGTCCTCATCCTTATCATTGCTTTTTTCACAACGTTTCGGCCGATTAGCCC
>JAUZSX010311729.1:0-12224 GCA_034780655.1 Idiosepius hallami | reverse complement strand
AAAAAATGTCAATTTCCAGATGATCTCGTGGTAAATGGACAGATAGTGTCAGAGAGAGAGGGAGAGAGAGAGAGAGAGAGAGAGAGAGAGAGAAAGAGACGGCAAGTTTAAGAGAGAAACAAGATACAGAAACAAAGAGAGAGAGAGAGAGAAAGAGAGAAAGAGAGGAGGCCTTACATAAAAGGTCTAGAAAATAAAGAATTAATTTCGACATGATGTCTAGATAAATGGACAGAAAGAGTCAGTGAGAGATAGAAAGTGACGGCAAGTTTGGGAGAGAAACAAAATTGATAGATAGATAGATAGATAGATAGATAGATAGACAGACAGACAGACAGACAGACAGACGGGGAGAGATAGAGAGAATGAATGCCTAAGAACTAAATGTCTAGAAAATAAAATGTCAATCAATTTCGAGATGAAATCTATATATATGTAGACAGAAAGAGTCAGAGAGAGAGAGAGAGAGACGGCAAGTTTTAGAGAGAGACAAGACAGATAGAGAGAGACAGACAGAGAGAGAGACAGAGAGAGATAGAGAGAGAAAAGGCCTAATAAATAAATGGACAGAAATAGTCAGAGAAAGAGAGAAGGAGACTGCAAAATTGGAAAAAAAGATTTATGTATAAGATCAACAAATCCATCCATCACGTTCGAACACATGGACATCAAAAGGACAAATCTGCGCATGTCAAAAACCAAACAATCGCTTCTATCACGACGCCATATTTAGATATGACATTTTCTTTCTTAATATCAGCTGCAAATATAGCATAATGTCTCTTTACCTTATGACAAGGAGATACTTATCTGTTTTTCTACTTAGCACATCCGGAAAATTCTGAACACTTGTTCGCTTAACTGTGGGTTGTTATTGTTGTAAAGCGGAAAGACCTCAGTTTTATCAGTCGTGTTTTTGCTGTCGAGTTTGAGGAAGACATCCCCTCACTTGTTCGGGATTGGATCAGTCTAACTTTTGTTATAGATTTTGAGGAAAGCCGTTCCTCACCCTTTCGGGCTTGGATTAGTCTTCCTGTTGTTATAGAGTTTTAGGAAGACCTCTCTTCACCTGTTAAGACTTGGATTAGTCTTCCTGTTGTTATAGAGTTTTAGGAAGACCTCTCCTCACCTCTTAAGACTTGGATTAGTCTTCCTGTTGTTATAAAGTTTTAGAAAGACCTCTCCTCACCTCTTAAGACTTGGATTAGTCTTCCTGTTGTTATAGAGTTTTAGGAAGACCTCTCTTCACCTATTAAGACTTGCATTAGTCTTCCCGTTTTTGTAGAGATTTAGGAAGACCTTTCCTCACCTTTTAAGACTTGGATTAGTCTTCCCGTTTTTATAGAGATTTAGGAGGACCTGTTCTCACCTTTTAAGACTTGGATTAGTCTTCCCGTTGTTGTAGAGATTTAGGAAGACCTTTCCTCACCTTTTAAGACTTGGATTAGTCTTCCCGTTTTTGTAGAGATTTAGGAAGACCTCTTCTCACCTGTACGAGCTTGGATCAGTATTCCCGTTGTTATTGAAGGGTTTTCCTAAAAAGGAAGACCTTTCCTTCCCTGTTCAGGCTTAGATTAATCTTCCCGTTGTCATTGAGTTTTAGGAAGACCTCTGGTGTTATCGGACCTTAGATACCGCTACTCTTACGGGAGGAGCTGCATAGGCAGGAGACGCATCACTGGCGAAACTGGCCACAAGTCGTAGGGGCCTAGTGGGCCATCACTGGTCGTAAGATATCATAGTTCGATCTCTATAGCATTATGGGTAACGACAGAAGCTTGCCAACACATGTGCTTAGATAGAAAGACGGACAGATAGTTTGTATATACATATATATATATATATATATATATATATATATAGAGAGAGAGAGAGAGAGAGATAGATAGATAGATAGATTGATAGGTAGATAGATAGATAGATAGATAGATAGATAGACAGAAATATTGATTGATAGACAAATAGAAAGCTGCTTTGACAGAATGATAGATAAACAGACAGATAGATAGATAGATTGATGGATTGGTAGATTAATAGATACATAGACGGACAGATTGATAGATAAATTAATTGATTGATTGATAGACAGACAAACAGATAGAGTGAAAGACAGCGAGAGAGAGAGAGAGAGAGAGAGAAAGAGAGAGAGAGATGCAAAGGTAAATAAAGGGATAGACAGACAAACAGACAGACAGATAGATAGATAGATTGATTGATAAATAGATTGATAGATTGATAGATTGATAGATTGATAGATTGATAGATAGATAGATTGTTTGATAGATAAATGGATTGATTGATAGATAGATAGATTGATTGATAAATACATAGATAGATAGATAGATAGATAAATTGATTGATGGATAGATTGATAGATTGATTGATAGATAGATTGATAGATAGATAAATGGATTGATAGATAGATAGATAGATAGATATTTAGATAGATACACAGCCAGATAGATAAACAGGTTGATTAAAAGAGAGATTGATTGATAGATAGATGGATTGATAGATAGATAGATAGATAGATACACAGCCAGAAAGATAAACAGATTGATTGAGAGATTGATAGAATGATAGATAGATAGATAGATAGATAGATAGATAGATAAGTAGATAGATAGATAGATAGATAGAATGATAGATAGATAGATGTATAGATAGATAGATAGGTAGATGCTTAGATAGAGAAATATGCGAGCGCATGTATGTATTTTTTTTTCGCTCCACTGAGCAAGCCGACATTGATTGCAATTTTTTCGGTTCATTGATGTGTATTTTGGACATGACATACGGTACATAATTTTATGTCTCTTTATACGACACATAAAAAAAAAATCAGTTTCATATTTTTCTATTTGCGGTCGAATGTGTTAAATGGCGCTCCAATGTTTGTCTACAAAATGGCCGTTGATTGCTGATTCATCGCATTCTGACTTTGACATCAGATGGTCGCTAATCTAAACAGGGGAAACCTACGTATGAGGTAGGGTTGCGTGAATGTACGCAAGGGGTTTCGGTTTGGGGAGAGGAAAGGGATACACAGGGGGTTGGAAAAACTAAAAAAAAAAAAAAAATAGCGAAAGCAGAAAAAGAAGAAGAAGAAAAATGAAGAAGAAGAAGAAGAAAAACGAAGAAGAAAGAAAAATGAAGAAGAAGAAAAAAAGAAGGAAGAGAAGAAGAAGAAGAAGACGAAGATAAAAGAAAAAGAAGAAAAAGAAGAAGAAGTGGTAGAAGAAGAACACAAGAAGAGCAAGAAGAAGAAGAAGAAGAAGAAGAAGAAGAAGAGGATAAAACGAAGAAGAAGAAGAAAAAAGAAGAAAAAGAAGAAGAAAAAGAAAAAGAAGAAGTAGTAGAAGAAGAACAACAAGAAGAGCAAGAAGAAGAAGAAATAAAGCAGAAGAAGAAGAAGTAGAAGAAAAACAGCAAGAAGAGCAAGAAGAAGAAGAAGAAGAAGAAAAAACGAAAAAGAAGAAGAAAAAAAGAAAAAAGAAGGAAAAGAAAAAGAAGAAGTAATAGAAGAAGAAAAACAAGAAGAGCAAGAAGAAGAAAAAGAAGAAAAAATGAAGAAGAAGAGATAAAGAAGAAAAAGAAGAAAAAGAAGAATAAAAAGAAGAAGTAGTAGAAGAATAACAACAAGAAGAGCAAGAAGAAGAAAAAGAAGAAAAACGGAGAAGAGATGAAGAGGCGGGAGAAGTATATGAAAAGCTAGAAAAAAAAGGAAGAAGAAAAGAAGAACAGAAACTAGGAATAGAAAAAGTGGGGAAAAAGAAGAAGAAAAAAATTAGAATAGAATAAGAAGGAGGAGGGGGGAAGATGAGGAGGAGAAGAAGAAGAAGAAGAAGAAGAAGAAGAAGAAGAAGAAGAAGAAGAAAGAAAGAAATAAAATAAAATAAAATTAGAATGGAATAAGAAGAAGAAGAAGAAGAAGAAGAAGAAGAAGAAGGAGAAGAAGAAGAAATCCAGAAGTTCAAATTCCAGTCTTTGTACCCTTGGGAAAGGTATAAATCCTCACATTCCCTCAAGCTATGGATTTAATAATACATATGTTATTGGGCAGCGACGTTGGTAAAAGCTTAGGCTCTGGAATCGTGTAACGCGAGTTCAAATCCCAGTCAAAACCATTACACTCTCTTTAGCTGCCTCGGGCAGAGGGGCTCATTAACTCGAGAGAGCAGCTCATCTAGATGAAGGGTAACACTGAATTAAAAAAGCCCAGGTATTTAGAGCACGTAAAAATGACCTTGTGCCTAACTTGGTTAGGTGCTCTACCAAGTGAATATATTATCACAAATTTTGGGTTTGTTAGGACCCAAATAATAATTTAGAACTTTACCCTAACCCATAAACTATGTGTCAAAATATTCTCAAGAGCTTTCTTAACTTTTTTTATCACAACTTTGAGAAATGGCTGATTTGCTTGCAATCTTTTTTTTTAACCGTGCTCGAGTCAAGGTGGCAAATGCCCGATAAAACCTCCTGAGGTGGAGCTTTGTGTGGAACGCAGTTTGCCAATGTGGCACTGCTAAGCAGACCATCAGTCACCTGCTCACAGATTGCCCACTTAACATGCCTTGTCCTGGTGTAGACCTAAGGGATGAGACGGTTACTGCCCGTCGTTTCCTCTCTAAATGGAGCAAACCATCGCTCACCTGCTCACAGACTACCCACTTAGCGTGCCTTGCACTGGTGTAGACCTAAGGGATGAGACGGTTACCGCCTGTTGTCTCCTCACAAGATGGAGCAACATGGTCTAATGATGATGATTGTAATATTTTAAAATTTCAGATATTTTGGTTGGTTGGTCTTTTTAACGTCACATCAACTTCTTTGGTTATTTAGTGCCAAAAGTATTGTTTGGGGATTGGTAGGTGTGAATGGTTATTATTTAGGGTGTTTATCAGGGGGTTACTTGGTTGGTTGGTTGGTTTTGCTTTTTAACGGCACATCATGGTTATTTAGTGTGAAAAGTGTTGTTTGGGAATTGTTTTGTGTGAATGATTGTTCTTTGGGTTCTTTATGGGGTAGTTATTTCATATAAGCTATTTTTTTTTTTTTTTTTTTCTTTTTATATGATGTGGATTTTGTTTTATTTTTTATATTTTTACTCTAGGCCAATTGTTTTCCAAAAACTTAGAATGTTTTCTAATTGTACAATGTTGAACATTTTTTTTTTTTCAAAGTCATTCGCTTAGTAATATTGGAGTTTAATTGTTTCAAAATTGTTGCATTCAATTTTGGATATTTTAAAATAGAATAATTGCAAGTAACAGCTGTGTTATTCTTGAAAACATGGGTAAATATTTGTGTGTATAATAGAGGAAAGATTATTTCAATACTTTTATTAGCAATTTTTAGTTCTAAACAATGAGGGATTTTCATATTAAAGGCCAATAAGTGAAAGCAGAAAAAATTGTGTTAAATACTCTTTTGAATAAATTTGATAAATTTAATGGATTTTTAATTTGTGTTACCATTTATTTATTTACATAGTTTTTGGGACTATATGTTCTTTTATTTACCATCTTTATTTCACCCCAGAAGAAGGAAATTACTATGAAAGTAATTTAAAATTACCGTAATGATAGCTTTTAAAAATTCATCTCATCCTAATGGCATATACTACTTCGCTGTATCTATAATGGTCTTTGGGCAATCCAAGTTTTAAGCTAATCCTCTCAATAAGCCAAAGCCAGAAAATTAGGTAAAAAAATTAAGTTAAAAAATCTGCTTTTTAGCTGGAAAATATGGTACTTATCTAAGAAATAATAAACAGTTATAGCTTTAAATACCAACAAAATATATATCTTTGTAAAGATAAAGAACGTATTTTGAGACATGAACATGTTTTGAGTCTCTAACGTGTTTTGAGACGCGAACGCTTTTTGAGACGCAAACGCGTTTTGAGACTCAAACCCATATTGAGACATAAACATATACATAAAAATTGGCAATCCCACTTTACTATTTCACTTTTTTTGGAGGGTTTGAAACTCTTCTAGCATGCAATATAAGATGGCACAATTGATATAGAAAGAACCAGATAAAAATTGTTATAATAATATTGTCATTATAAAGCTTTTTATTGTTCAAGAAATAAAGAGAATTCAAGCGAAAAATTTTAGTGCAATTTTAATGACTAGCATTAGGATTTCTTTTTGATGTTTATAAATCAAATCAGTTAATAATCTATAAATGGAGTGATGTTCTCTCAATTTTCTTTCTATTTTTATGAGTTTTTAAAAAATGCTTTTCTTGGATATTGAATTGATAATTTTCATCAGTTTCTTTTCACTGTTTTTTTTTTTTTTAAAGTTTTTTAATTTAAGAGTTGAGGAGTCTTAAACAGTGAATGAGCAATCAACATAGTCCAGTGGATAGACAATCGCTCACTACATACACCTGAAGTTGCTATAAAGTGACCTATGGGACACCCTGTAAATACACACACACAGCTAATATTGAAAGCAATATTGTGGCAATCGATGTGGCTCAGTGGATAGATAATCAGACTTTGGAATCGTACTACGAGGGTTTGATTCCAATTTCAATATTAGGGATCTTCATTGTAGACCTGCAGTAATGAACTTAGTGACGTGTTTTCAAGAGCAGGGCTGTGTAAATGATAGGTCTAGATGTGGAGCATGTCGCTCACTACGTAGACCTGAAGTTGTTTTAAAGTGACTTATGGGACACCCTGTATATACACGCACACACAGCTAATATTGAAAGCAGGCAAATGACTGCTTAGTAAATAGATAAGTGTTTTATTTGGTTTTTTGAAAATGTGTGGAAGGAGAGTGAGTTGTATGAAATGAATCGTCAGTTTTGGTCGACCTCGTGATTTATTTGAATTGGTTTCAAATAAATAAAAAAAAGCCCAGATAACAAAACAGTTTGTCATTGTCTTTGGTCATTTCTGACTATAGACCTCGATTGAGTGACCTTGATAAAAATCTAAGGTCGTCAAATTGACTTATTTTCCATCATTCATTCCCCTTTATAAGAAATCAAAATTTCTTGTTTTTAATAAAGAATTTTCAAGTTTTTAATATTTTACATTTAATAAATTCTAGTTCTTCTGAAGCATCATATGATATATATAATAAATAGAATTTTTTTTAAAAGGCTTAAATGATGTGTTATGTTTTTGTTTTTTAATTTTTTATGTTCATTTTCATTCATATCGTATCGCACAATGATTTGCGTAGTGTAACAATTGGTTTCCTCAAAATGAGTAACAGGGGAACCGTGTGCAGATTTGTTACTTGCCCTTGTACAGTACCTGGTATTTTTAAATGGTCACCCATCTAACCACTGACCAGGCTCGACGTTGCTTAACTTGGGCGATCTAACGGGAACCGGTGGCTCCAACGCGACTTAACCGTACATTTTTTTTATGTTATATTTTAGGGATATTTTGAAAATGAGGTAATATCCCCGAAATATAGCATAAAAAATAAATAAAAAACATAACACATGATTTAAGCCTTTTAAAAAAATTTTTTATTTATTTTACATTTAAAGAAAAGGAGGGGGAACGGTCAACGTGGCCCAGTGGATAGGCAATTGGACTTAAGAACTGTAAAATATCCAACATAGATATAAGTAAATATAGTATGTTTAGGTTGGGTGAGTCCATAATGAGGGATGCTAGGATACGATTATTTACTTGGTTGGGCACCAACCCAAGTTAGGCACAAGGCCATTTTTATATGCTCATTATATTCCTGGGCTTTTGTTATTAATGTTGTCCACCTAGATGAGTTACTCTCCAGAGTCAAAAAAAATAAAATAAAACTCAAACAACCAACCACTCAGAAAAAAATAACTAAAACTAAAAAAGCTATAAAAAATCCAAATTAAACAAATAAAATCAGTTCCCAGCATTAAATGACCCAATGAGAGTTGATATGCTGGTTAAATAAACCAACAAACCAACAACCACCTCGGGTAGATGGGGCTCGTTAACTCAGGAAAGTATCTAATCTAGGTGAAGGGCAACACTGGTTTTAAAATCCCACAAAAGGTCCTTCAGCTTGGGGGTTGAGCATAGGGTTAGCGACTCTTTATCGTAAAACAAGTATGCTACGGAAACAGCCAAAAAAAAACACATTTGCTGCTCAATGCACCACTGGATGAAATGATTGAGCATAGAGTTAACGACTGTTTCTCGTAAAACAAGTATGCTACGGAAACAGCCAAAAAAAAAAAACACATTTCCTGCTCAATGCACCACTGGATGAAATGATTGAGCACAGAGTTAACGACTGTTTCTCGTAAAACTAGTATGGTACAGAAACAGCAAAAAAACACATTTGCTGCTCAATGCACCACTGGGTGAAATGATTGAGCATAGAGTTAACGACTGTTTCTTGTAAAACAAGTATGCTACGGAAACAGCCAAAAAAAAAACACATTTGCTGCTCAATGCAGCACTTGATGAAATGATTGAGCATAGAGTTAACGACTGTTTCTCGTAAAACTAGTATGGTACAGAAACAGACAAAAAAACAAATTTGCTGCTCAATGCACCACTGGGTGAAATGATTGAGCATAAAGTTAACGACTGTTTCTTGTAAAACTAGTATGGTACAGAAACAGCAAAAAGACACATTTGCTGCTCAATGCACCACTGGGTGGTAATAGTTGATAGAAAGCCAGTCACGTACAACTGGTTTATTAGAATTATTTTTATGTAATCTTTTTGCATATTTCTAATGTCTGGTAACTCCTATTTATTATTGATTCTACTCTTGCTTCACTGATTATAAGATGTTAAAATAATATCAATAAAACCTTTAAAGCACAAATATGATCTGTTTAAATAGCAGTACATATGTTTCATCAAATTAATGCGGTTGGTTTGATATCAACCTTTTTAGGTCATTTAATGCCGAGAACAATCATTTTTTTGATAAACGTTTTTTTTTGTCCACACATAGTTTTTCAATAACACAATATGTACTATTTAATCCATATCAACCTTTTTAGGTCATTTAATGCCGATAACAATCATTTTTTTTCTGGTTGTAAAGTTACTTGTTTGGATGAGAAAGTTTTTTTCATTATTTTTTAAAAAATTTTGTTTTAGATAAAAATCTGAAATATTTTAACAGATTTATTTTTGAAACTTTTTTTGTGGGAGAAGGATATTAGTTTCTTTATGTTAAAAGTTTTTTTTTGTGACTTCTGATTTCAATTTGTTTAATTATTGTAAGATTATTTTTTTCTTTGTAATTTAATTTTTATTTTTTTTTGTTCTGATCCTCTTAGTTATAAGGTTACTTTTGGCTTAGTTATAAGGTTACTTTTGGCTTAGTTATAACTTATAAGGTTACTTTTGCGGATGAGGTAATGTCTATAGTATTTCAAGTTCAAAAGGATAAAAATCATCTTTAAAATGGAATAATTTTCATGTAAAAGTACCCTTCAACTTCAAAATGGAATAATCAACTTCTAAATAAGAAATAATCAAACAAGTTGATTGTTCCATTTTAAAGTTGATTGTTCCATTTTAAAGTTGATTGTTCCATTTTAAAGTTGATTGTTCCATTTTGAAGTTGATTGTTCCATTTTAAAGTTGATTATTCCATTTTGAAGTTGGTTGTTCCATGTTGAAGTTGATTGTTCTATTTTGAAGTTGATTATTCCATTTTGAAGTTGACTGTTCCATTTTCAAGTTGATTGTACCATTTTGAAATTTATTGTTCCATTTTGAAATTGATTGTTCCATTTTGAAGTTGATTGTTTTATTTTGAAGTTGTTTTTTTCATTTTGAAGTTGATTGTTCCATTTTGATAGTGTATATCAGAGGGGGTTAATGGAGTCTTCATGCACATCTGTAAATATTGACGTCATCTTTTTTATTGTTTATTTATTTATTTATTTATTTTGATTACATGCGTTAGTGATCGAGGACTTGTTTATTAGTCACTGTTTCAGTGTTTTTGTAGTTGTACCAATCATTGGTAGCGACATTCTGTTGATAGCTGTAACCAAACAAAGGTTCATATTTCTAATAGTTTGACCATCTGGTAGGTCACTTACTAATGGTCATTTATTAATGCTCCTTTGACACAGAACAGTTTTTCCCATGGAATGTTCATTGGTTTCTTTAGAAAAATTCGATGGGAAATCACTGAGTTGCTAGCTCTAGGCCCCTATCTGAGAAGAGAGATGGTTAAAAAGAGGAGAACAAAGGAAAGAATCCAGTTTAGGTCATCGTTCATCTTTACCCTCCCTTCAGTCAGATCTCATACCCAAGACCGCGGCCAGAGCTTTTATATTTCGCTTGGATGGGTTGTCTTTGTCAGGGCCAGTCTTCAAGAATCGACACTTTTGCGAAGAACGGTCGGCAGTAACCAGACGTTGTGGCACACCAGTTAAGACTGACAGTTAATAGCTGCAGGGCCGAAGAAACATCCTTGTAATCAAGGATTGCGTAGATCCACTCTTGTGGCCCTTAGGAAATGCTTTGATTGATGACCCAGACTTACTTAGGAATTGTGGAAGAAAATGCTGACATTGCTGTGTCCGGAGAAAAGAAAAAAAGACGCTTTTAGTTCTGGGGAAGGAAATTTGTTTTTATTACGTACAACGGAGTATTGTCCAACTTTGCCCAGGCAGTGGGGAATTGCCACTTAGGTAATTATATCGGAAAACAGTTAATGCTTTTTAATACGAAATTCATTTCTAATGCTTTTTTTATAATTAATTTATTTCTAATGTATTTTACATTAAATTCATTTATTTAGTATGAAATTTAATGTAAAAAAATATATGAATTAGTTATAAAAAAAGTTTTAGAAATGTTATTCGTATTAAAAAGCATTATCCGTATTCTGATATACTTTTTAAAACTAAATTCATTCCTAATGCTATTTTATATTGCACTAATTCCTAATGAGATTTCGTACTAAATTCATTTATATAGCTTTTTTTAGACTAAATATAATTCTAACGCTTTTTATAGTAAATTCAATCCTACTGCTTTTCTATAATAAAATAATTTTAATGCTCTTTATAATAAAATTCATTTCTATAGCATTTATAAAACTAAGTTTATTCGTCATAGTTTTTAATACTAATTTATTTCTAATGTTTTTTATACTAAATTCATTTCCAATGCTTTTTTATACTAAATTCATTTCTTATGCTTTTTATACTACATTAATTTCTAATGCTTTTTATACTAAATTAATTTCTAATGATTTTTTATGATTCTTTAGTAGCCTCGGGCAGATGGGGCTCGTTAGCTCGGGAGAGCAGCTTACCTAGGTGAAGGGTAACACCAAATATAAAGATCCCAGGTAAGAGCACGTAAAAATGGCATTGTGCCAAACTTGGGGGTGCTCACCGAGTACATATAATATCCTCATCTAGATGAAGAGCAACACTAATTAATAAAGCCCAGGGATATGTATGAGCCCGTAAAAGTAGCCTTGTGCCCAATTTGGGTTGGTGCTCGACCAATTGGATATTTCCAGTCAAAAAAAATATTTCCTTTTTAGTGAGTGGTCGATTTATTAAATCAGGAACATGAGATAAAATGGCGTTTATCATTGGCAATTCTCTCCAGGGTCAACTCTTTTCCGGTGAACGCCGGGTGACCCTTCTAGATGTCCAATGCTAATCACAATAGATATATTCTCCTTGATTAATTAAACCTATTAGTGATGAATTGAGACGAGGCCCACGCTTACCCAGGCGTAGATTTTAGCAGGCATTTTTTTTTCTATTTCCCTCGGATTTTCTTACGAGCTTTTAACCTTTCACTGACCAATTGCTGGCCCGAAGGGTAATCGCTTGTCAGTCGCGTCTTGGGTTAATTATGAGGAACAAATGACCACCGTCGGGTGAGTGACGCACAATCCAGTTAGAAATCAACGGACACTGGCTTGACGGAACTTGAGGGACTGGTTATCGGTGGTTCTGGTTACGCCAGTCGGTTCTGGCGGCATTGGCTGGAATCGGTGGAATCGTGAAGTTTGAAGGTTGGGAGTGTTTTTACTAATCCCTGAAATTGATGGGATTAAAAAGCCCGCTTAAAAAGGAGTCTACCATCTGAGTACCGCCGGTGGCAAGAGAGCTAGGGACTGAAACAACCGGATCCTCTTCTTTTGCTATTATCATTATTATTATTATTATTATTATTATTATTATTATTATTATTATTATTATTATTATCATTATTATTACTATTATTATTATTATTATTA
>JAUZSX010311709.1:39959-61206 GCA_034780655.1 Idiosepius hallami | reverse complement strand
TATAATATAGTGTGTGTGTCTGTGTGTGTGTCTATATATATATATATATATATATATATATATATATATATATATATATATATCCCTACATCAGATAATGGTCAATGATATAATAGAAAATGTGAATATTGCAACAATGGCAACCATATATCCAAAAATAAACCATCAGTCAAAACATTCATCAGCTGATTTGAGAAGATACCAAAGAAATTAAGAACTGTCTTTATTACGTAACCTTTTATATATATTCATAGGAAAACTTCCACATTTTAACAAACCTTCAATCAGTGACTTAGCAGGTAGATTCTGGCAATATATATGTGCATAAATAAACAAGTTACCATGGGTTTTTCATGCAGCAAGGCAAACAGTGAAATACAAAATCTGCAGTTTTACTTCTCACTGTCTAGTGTTATTCCTGGTTTTTCATTCAGCTTTACACTTGGATAAGAGAAGTACTTTTGTTACTTTGATTTAATAACTCTTGGATTTTACATATATTTTTATCTGTAATATAATCATTTATTCATTTGAGTATCTGTTAAGATTATTTGGACATTTGTTTCTATCTTCATTGCAACATATACTTAATTTGGATGAGGCTCACTCTGGTATTCTTCAAGTATTACTTGTTTATCTTGGGAAATTTCATTCTTAATTAGAGAGTCTACATGAAACTTTGAATGAAAACCTTCATTGGATTCATAGAGTAAATGGTTGTGGTTTCAGAAGTTATGACTATATATTCTTGTAATTTCCACTTGGTTTAAAGACTGAACTGGCAACCTCCATATGACTGGCACTTAGAATTTAATAACTAGAGATTAGATCCTGATTGCAAGCCAAAGTAATCATGAATACTAAATGGATTAATGTTAATACCTTGTAGTTTATGTAATGAGAAAATTCTATCCCACCCAAAGATTGAATTATAGTTGGTTTTACAGTTCCATGAAGCTTCCTACAACTGGCAAGTAATGTTTCAAGAAAACTAGATGGCACATTGTTCAAAAATATGTATACAAAATTGAAAATCAAAACAGGACCAATTAAGATAAACAGTTATAATCAAGCCTAATTTTCATTACTCGGAGAAATTTTACTTTATATGTAAACCAGAAGTAATGTCTGGCCTTGCTCGAGGGTTGTTTTGATGCTCCTTTTCACCTGTAGTTTTGGTAATTCCAAAATGTTTTTTCTTGCTAAGATAACTTTTTGACCACTTAACAGCTATTTTTTCTGGTTCAAAACCAAATTGGATTTTTTCCACGCCTCTGAATACCCCATAGATAAAATTTTAAGTTTCTAGACCAAAAATTGGCAGAGATCATTTTTAAGACAAACGAGGTCACAAAGTAAATGTGAGTGATAAAATGTTTTGGTTTAATCTAATCTATAGCTTTATTAATAACAATAAGAAGTAAAATGAATAATTCTGTTTTCACACCGCCTGGTTCATTTCCTTATTACAAAGCTACTGAACCCAGAAATGTTGTACATATCTTTTCTAGCATTGGCTTCTTCTTTTCCAAACTATAAACAGATTTTATAAGAAAGCAACAATCACTTATGACCTTGTACACTGGTGTTTCTTGCCTTTCCAACACCATATAATAGAAAGGAATAGGTTAGGAAGTGGGGTCCCGAGGTGGTGGTGAAAGTGAGGGGGTAGGGGCCTCTGGAAAGGGGGTATTTAAAAACAAAAAAACACTCCCTACCCATAAAAAAACAGAAAAAAAAGTTAGGTCTCTTATTACAAATTAACTACAAGCAGATGATGGCCTATCAAAAATGTGGAAATGAATTTAGAGTGGCATAAGTTGGAGTTCAAATTGGGGAAAAAAGCAACCCTCCCACATTTACACCTCCCCCTTAATGTAAAATGAGGGTGTGGTGGGTAAAAGACTTTATATATATATATATATATGCCTTTTTAGTGCGCTTATATATTATTATTATTATTCCTTCTCCTAACAAGAAGTGGATGTGGGAAGAGTGAAAAAGAGAATCTCATAAAACATACATGCATATAAATAAAATGAAAATTAAATTATTATTATGCAATATCGTAGCAGAAAAATTAGGTAAATGATTTAAAGGAGGAAAATAACAAGAATGAAACCACTTAATAGACCTACTCTCTTTACTTTTCCTCCTCAGGGAGAAAAAAGAAAGAAAAAAAAAAGTACAAATTAATTGTTAATCAAATTTATGTTATTTTCCTGCAGATAAAATATAAAATAAAAGACAATTAATAACGTATCTGAAACTGTCAGTTTTAGATAATGGCAGACAGTAGCTTGCTCTTGTTTAAGAGAGAATAAAACAATATTTTAGAAGAACAATTCTCTTTTTCAGTTTTGTTTCTTCAGTTAACAGCTTATTAACCCCTTCAAGCTGAAACTAACTTTCAAAATTTGGTTGTTTGGATTGTTTGTATTGAATGGCGTTATTAAATTTTTCCAGTGGTTTCATGCTGACTAAAGAAAACAAAACATTTTGACAAATGGGTTTTGTTAAAAAATGATAATGTGGGAGAGCAATTTCTTTTCTCTTTTGACTTTTATTCCACATCAATTTTTAGTTGTCCACTAAAATGCCATGACATGTTGGGAATAGTCTTAAATCACATGTTTTAATCAACCTTCAAAAACATTCAATAAACAGAAATAGTTTTCTAAACATTTTTTTTACAGTTAGAATAAAAACCATGGGTAAGCAATATTTATACCTTTCCCATGAGCAAAAACCTAAAAATGTATGTACACATAGGGATTTGGAAAAGTATATTAAAATCCCAATATCAATGACTCTTACTAACAAGTAAAACATGCATAGTCCCTCATGAGTGCACAGTTAATGGAGCATTAAAAAGACATGTATAATGATATTTTGGACAAATGTTAAATAGCCCCCAAAAAGAGTGTTATTAGCCCCAAAAAAGCCCCTGGGAATGCAATCCAGAACTTTGTCACATTCAGAAATACTGAATTTACATTTAGGACAATTCCCTCCACATGGCCAAGTTTCAGAAAAATCTAATGGATGGATAAAAAGTTATGGGGTATTAAGTTGTCGGTTTTGGCCATTTTTTAATGTTTTCCATCTATTTTAGGCCCCTGGGTATGCAACGGGAATTTTTGTAATAATTTTTTTTTTAATATGCACATCTACATATAAAAATACATCATGTGGCAAAATTTCAGAAAAATGTAATTAACAGTTATCTGGAAATAGTTCAGATGCATGCCACTGAAAACAATGGTTCCTCTCCAATAAATCGGGGGACCAAAAATGAACAGGTTTAAGACTTATTACCCTGCTATGAGCTCCCACTAGTGTCCGACTATTAAGTACATATTGTCTTGTCCCTTATTTTTGTTGATAGTAAGAGGGAAAGATATGGTAGTACCAGTCACTGTGAATGTTTCGGCCCACATTGCTTCCACCACAACTCAAGAGGTATGATACACACACAAAATTATATTAAAACCAATTTTTTCTTTTCTTTTACAATGTGTGAACAGATAACCATTTAGTTTTAGAGAGAGAGGTGAATAATATTAACCCAATCCAATTATGATACTTACAATTCTTTCAGGTTGGGTAACCGAGAGAAAACAGATTCGTTTATGGAAGAAATTTTGTTTCCACTTATGTCCCTAAAAATGAATGGAAAAATGAAAATAAAATTGGTTAAAAAAAATGAAAGAATAATGAAAAAAGGATTTAAAAAAAAATAGATAAGCAAAACCACTTTAAAAATTGGGAAAACATCAAATATTAATTTATTCAATAATTGAATATAAAAACAAAGAATTAATTAATTCATAATTTTATAATAGATGAATTTATCACATATAAAATGTTCGTATCATTTAATGGGGTTTTAAAAAAATCATTTTAGAAGTTGATTTTAAGATTTCGAGAAAACATAACAAAAATTGTTTCAGATACATAGTTCCCTGTAGTGATATATTCATTTCAATCTAAAAGTTCTTTATTTGTACTACTCCATAAAAGTGTGAGTAAATACTTTTTAGAATTGAATATATATAGTCTTAATATAAAGTAAAGAAATAATTAGTATTAAGAATTGACAGTAAAGAGTGGATAGGTGTAACCAAGGATATGTACATCAGAATTTCTCAATCAATTACTATGTCCAAAACTCCCTTGGCAGACAATAAAAAAAAAATAATGAACTTCTGGTGAATACAAAATAGAAACATAATCTATTTTTAGAAAGTTACGAAAATGAAAATTTCCTATTAATTTCCGTAAAGAAATAAGAATTCTGAAATTGTAAAGAAGCAGTCAACAGCAATGATAAGTTAAAATCTTTTCTGAATAGAATGTATAGGAATTGATAACAATAAATTCTATTATTTCAGGTCATTATGGTACCATAATTAAAATTGACCATAATGTCTGTGTGTGTTTAGTGCTTAAACTACTTTTTTCAACAATTATATTTTGTAATGATTTGTTAAAATATATTCGATAAGCTATAACATAGATATTGTTTTTTCATCCAAGGTATTGTCCTAAGAGCAGATCACAAACCAGGATGGATTTGAATCAAAATCAGGATTCATTGGGTTCTAAACATAATCATAGAATTTAAATTGTTTTTAATAAAATGTTTTACAAAATCTTTTTGGCATAAAAACTTGTTAAATAAGTTAGAGTAACAATTTATGAACAACTCCTTAGGACCAAACACTTTGGGAGATTTTTGTATCTAAGTAGAATTATTCAATTATTCAAAGGAATCAAAGTGCTAGTAAAACTTGAAATATCAATATGAAATGTTTAGAAAAGTTAATGAAAAGAAATTTACTATTATATTTGCATTACTTTCTTTGGGGCTGGATTAAAGACTTCCAATAAAAAAAAAACCCAACCATATTTATATTTTTTTTATATGAATTAATAAAAGCTAGCTCATAAATGGAGTGCAACAATTCAATAGAAAAATGACTTAACAAAACATTAAATATGGTTCCGTAAAAAGAATATACAAATTAGATATTAAAAAGGTGTGCTTTTGATCTTTGACAATCAGTATTAATAATGCATTGAAATGTATATTAATGATTAAACATGACAAACTATTTTGATGGTATAAGGAGAAAAATAAAAGTTTTACATTGGTGCATTTAAGATGCAAAGATGTCATTATCATGACCTAATTTGACAAAACTATTCAATGCTGAAAGGGAAGATATGAAATATCTTTATACTTTTGCTAAGGGCATTAATAGAAAAGCTAAGCTTTGACAATTTCAAAGATTTTCAATAAGAAAAAACTAACTTTATGCCAGTTATGATTATTGCATTTTATTATTAAAACAAAGGGAAAGCAAGAAGCTAATTGTGAGATAGAGGAAAGAAAAAAGGCAACGAAGTAACAGGAATGTAAAAAAAAACCCAAAAATATTACGAGAGAAAGAAAAAGGAAGAAGTTCTATAAAAATGAAAATAAAAAAACAAAAAAAAAAGGAAGAAATAAGAATAAAAGCAACAAAGAGGGAATTAGAGAAAGAAAAGCGAAATAGTGGTGCATAGCAGAGAGAGAGAGAGAGAAAGAGAAAGAACATCTAAAGACTAAGTAAGATAGAGCAATAAAACAGAAATAAAGGGTCAGTGATCAAACTCAGCCAATCAATACACCTACATCCCCATTATAAACTTTACACCAGACATGGATCTTGTAGGCAAAACATTTACATTAGATATGCATAGGATTGTATAAAGTAAAGAACATACTCAGAAGAAAAAGTGACAACATATGCACATATGTTGTCTTGATTCATAGAAGGCTATCTGTACAAACCTATTTAAAATATTTATACAGAGAAACTCATCAGCAGATAATGACATTTGACATATTGAATAAGAAAAGGAGAAAAAGAATTTTTTAAAATAAAGTTGATAAAATAAGTTGTTAATATCAAAGTGTTATAAGGATTCAAGAAATCTATATCAAGTAAGATGTGTGCATATAATTTGTAACAGGCTCATAGTAGTAGTTCATCCCTAGAGATCGAGCATGACCAATTTTTCTAGTTTTATTGAGTTTCGATGTGTCTGTTAAAAAGAAAAATTAAGATTCTTTTAAATGAAACATGTCTGAATAATGATTTTCTGTGCAAATACATATATACATGTGTGTATGCATTACTATGCTTTTTACAAAGGTGCCAAATTTATTTTTATGTACCAGGGTATATAAAGAAGTTTTAGCTTAAGATTAAGTTCAACTCATCACTATTTTGTTATGAAGATGGTACATACTATACAGTAGGCACTAAAGAAATCCTGGTCTATAAACTGCTTCATCAGCCATCAGAGCTATTAATAAAAGTTTACTTAGTGTGAAGGAAAATAAAGTCAAACCACCATCTCAATGAGCAATCAGTTTGTCAAAGAACTTCACTTTAACAATGTTGATTATCCTTAAAGCAATTAATTTGGAGTAAACTACCATAGTGTTGCTATAATTGGTTTTATTTTCATTTTTTTGGTCATTTAATATTGAGAATTTTTTGATAAATATTTTTCTTTTATAATAAAGTTGTGAAAAGAACAATAGTTATACAATTTAATTTATAGCTGAAATGAACAGAGGGAAGAATTTATCTTATTTGTTGCATTGAAAAAGGTCTTCAAAATAATCTTTTTTTAGTAGTAACAATTCAACTTATAAAATGTGGTAATGTACATTTTTAAGCTTTGTTAACATAATATGTGAACTAGTATGATTAAATAAAGGTTTGTCTTCATTTAAATGTAATTTGTCATAAGGCAAGTTTAATCTTAATAGCCAATAATATAAACAGGTAAAAAATGTTTTTTTTTTTCTCAGAATGAAATTTTAAAATCAATCAGGCTTCAAAAGTCAATATGATTGAAACTATATTAAATTTTCTCTTTGATTAATTATGTACATCAATCGAAAATAAAACAAAACCCTGGGTTTAATACAATGCTGATATTGACAAGTTGCATTATTTATTTCATTAAAAAAAAAACTAATTTAGGTAATTTTTCTTTTCTCTCAATTATTTTTTTTCTTTTGGATCAACTTAAAGCATTCTTGTAACTCAATAAAAAAATAGATCTAAATCTAACAATATCCTTTATAGTTTCAAGCCATACTCATTGCTATTTAGTATCAAACCTAATTCTTATTTCCTCATCACTTGTTATATGGATATTTTTGACTAAACATAAATCTTTCTAATAAATTAAGACACAGGAAAAATATTAAACCACTTTGTAACACCAAAGAGTCAAAGTTATAAGAATACTTACAATTCTTTGAGATTTGGTAAGTGGGTAAAAACTGTTTCGTCAATGATTGAGATTTTGTTGCCGCTAATATCCCTGAAAAGAAAAAAAAAGGCAGCTATTAGAATAAGGAATGGAGCAGGTGGTGGAAAGACATTTTTATCCAGTTTCTTAGACAAGCAAAATTTGGTAAATTAAAATAAAATCAGATTAATGATAATGAATAAAATGAAAAAAGATTAATGAATAAAATTGAATTGATATGCAAAAGAAAATAATTGATGATGCATACATTGCATACATAGTTTGGCCAGTGGTTGTTGCTGCCTAGAGTTTTCTTAAGACTAAGAAAGTAAAAAAAAAAAAAGCAAACTAATAATAAATAGGATTAACAAAGAATAAATTGAGTTTTCTATGTTTGATAAGCAGAAAACATTATGACAAAAATTGGTAAATATGAACTTAAGTGTTGTGTTCATGTATCAAAAAGATAGACATCCTTTTGGTGAAAATTGTTCTCTCTTCAATCCACTTGTCATTTGAAACTTAGCCATGTCCTGGTCCTTGTGTCCCAAGCAGACATAGAAAAGGCTGAATAGTTATGTTTTGTAAGTGGTAGTGGTGCAAGTAAAACCAGACTAAGGGAATGAAGTGGAAAGGTGAAAGAGAGAAAGAGAGAGAGAGAAAGAGAAATAGATAGAGAGTAAGAGAGAGGGGGATTGAAAAGGAAGGAGAAAAATGTTTATTAAAGGTTTGAGGCAAGATGATACAGGAAAGAAGGGACTAAGGAGAAAATTTGAGAGAAGTTTGGGTTTATTGCTTGTGAATTGGTGTCACTGACACTTTGATCTGGTCTGATAAGCAGAAAAGATTCTTCACACTTCCCCCATAACCTTGTGGAACACCTTCAACCCCCTTGAAGCCTTAAAGAAGAAAAGAAAAGAAAAGAGTAACACTAATCTTGATTAACAGATATAGAAACAAATTCAATGTGTAGGCCACACACATACATACACATTCTGTAGTATTCAAATCAAGCAAGAAAATAGAAGTAGATTATAACAAAAAAATAGAATAAAAGATAACTTTTTCTGAGTGTGTTACATTGCAACAAGAAAATTTAGTTTATATCTAAATTAATGATTGGATCTAAGTGTGCACACACTAGTTAAACAATACAGACACCACACACAGTGAAGCCAGAAAATCCTCAATAACAAATGGCCACATAATTGTTAAAAACAATGAATAGACAAATCCTATTGATAAATCAAAGAGATTTTGTCAATGAAAGTTTCAATATTCACTACATGAAATTGGAACAGAGAGAGAGAAAATTTTACCCCACCCATGGCCTTCTTTTTTTTTAAAATATATTTATGGCTATATGCAGTCAGTGATAGTTCTCCTTCAGTCATAACATGGCTGCAGAATAGGAACTCATACCTTTCATTTGAAAGTGTGCATAACAGCCTGAACCACTACTACTATCCTAGAAATTCTAGGCCATCACCAGTATTGTCACAATCAATGTCACTGTTATCATCTAATTTTTTTTTTTCTTTTAAAGAAATATTTCCAACCAGGGAACTTGACAGACCAGAATATTGTACGGGAGGAGCATACTTGACAAACATAAGAACCCAAGAATCACTCCAGACAGGCACCGAGAGAGCCGCTGGTTTGAAAATGGAATTTTGATTCCAAATATTACCAAACATTATAAACAATGCATCATACCGCCTTTAAAACCTTATACGTTAATAACCTCATGCTTTAGAAGAACTATAACCTATTATTAAACATAAATATAACATAGGCATGTTTGACTAAAGCCAGATTTCATAAGTGTATGAAATAGCCAAAAAATTTCTTTACAAATTGTACTAGTATGTAAAAGTGAATCAAAGAAGCTGAATAGAGACTAGAATTAGCCTCCATAATTTTAGAGTTTGTAACATTTCAAGAAGCAGTATATAAACATAACACGAATGAAATACTTTGACTAAGTAAATGGTTCTTGTTTTTATTCACTGATAGTTATGTAATCAATATATTTACACAAATAAGGTGTGTATTTCAAAGAGAAAACATTTACATTGGCTAAAGGTGATACTGATAAACAGATAATACTAATTAAAGTTTCAGATGCTAACCAAATACTTTGGAAGCCATCTTTCTACATAAAGTCATCCCACCTCTGTTAGCAAACAGTGAGTTTGTAATCCTAACCACAAGAATTTTCACTAAATGAAAAGAGAGTGAGGGGGGGGGCGCCATTTCTGCCAGCAGGACATAGTTTAATATGGGTGACCATTCAAAATGGAGAAGGAAAAACCAATTAGGGGACATTTTCAAGTCTCACTATAATATACATCACACACTATCTAATTCTCTGACTTGATATCAGTTTCAATAATCTAAAAATCTCTTTAATCAGGCAAAAAGACTAATAAGAGGAAGAGTGAAAAAATTAAATAATGAGAATGAACAAGAAATGAACACTCCAAAGCAATGAAAGTTGTTCATTTATTATCAATTAAAAACTGAGTAAAAGCAGAGACAAAGAATGATAGATGCTCATTTGGAAAAAAAAACCCACTTCTGATGGTAAAAATGAAGTCAAAGAATCTTAAAAAAACAATAATTTCCTTAGCAAGTATATAGCATTACCAATACTTATTGACTGCTACTTAATAGATAATGGGTGGTGGGGTTCTCCTTTTATGGTAATTGCCAAACATTATCTTCGAATATCAAACCCCTCATCTACTCACAACACTTTCTAAAACTTCTAAAGTTCTCCTTGTAGTCCTAGGGCCATGGGGTACATAAATGCAAGCCCCCTTTGTATAATCCATTGCCAAAATCCTTAAAGGTCCATTCTGTTCCTTGGTTTCTAAATATTTAAAAGAGTTATCCACAAAATCCTTTGGATTGATTGCTATAGTTATTTGTTGTTTTTAGATATTGATGACTTTAGAATAAGAGTAGGATTTAGATTTATTAGAAAGTATTATCACAAGTATAGATAATTAAATAAGTATTAATGATTGAATAACATTAACCGAAACAGATTATAACTGCATGAATCTAATTTCAAGATCATAACTTATTCAGGTCAGTCAGTCAGCCATATATATATATATATATTAATTAATTCAATAAATCAATACAATAAAAATGAAAGAAATGACTTAAAGGGGACTTCAGGATAATTTTAATGAGGTAGAAGTTGAGCATCTGTGCCTCTTTAGGCATGCATTTTTATATACAGACTACTGATGCAGTTTTGAATGCATGTATGAATAATCTCCACATTTACCCAAAAGCTATTTTCTAACCTCAATTGTAAAGAAGAATCATAATCTTATCATTGCCTTTTTGATAGAAAAGCAAAACAAACACACCCGTGTATTGTGTATGTAATGACATAAATAAAAATACAAGCTGGGATATAGAATAATAGTATTTAAACATTATTTAGTAAGGCATTTTTCATATCCTATTTTCACTCAATTCATTGCAAATTTCAATTCATTTTGTTTTAGGATGGATGAAAAATACTTTTTACTTCTCAGAAATATATGTGCAACAAAAATATTTATAAAAAACAGATTACGGATAGTTGTTAAACCAGGCCAACATTATAATTTTTGAATTTATCAAAACCATCATCAGAGCGTATAGATTAAATTTAAAATTTTACAAGATAGGCTATAATTTTTTTTAATATGAGTCTTTAAAATTTATTCAAAGGCTACATTTTGGTTGTTGGTACGGCTGCACAGCAACTCAGCTTAGTGTGCCCCCTTAGGCCATATAAACTAGTAGATGGTCATCGGACAGTGATAGACAACTGGAAGATATGCCTTGTTGATGGTTTTAATAAACCAAAACATTAGGATTGGCCAGTCTATGATTATATATAAAAAGAGCGGTTAGGAAATTACCTCAAGGAGTCGACTCTATGCTTACCAAGCAAGAGAACTAAATAATAATAATAATAATAATATCATTCATATCCTACTATTTTTTCAAATCTTCATTTTTATTGCACATTGTCAGAATTTATTATTCTATTTTCCCAAATAGTGTAATATATGAGCAACAGAAAAAAATTGTAGAAATTCTTGTATGGAAAGAAGAAGGTTATATTGTGAAATAGCAAGAAGAGTATTAAAAAAAAAGTAAACTCCTCAAACCAGATTCCTATTTCTAAATGTTATTTGTCATAAGTAAATAGGATAATTCTGTCGACTTGATCCCCAACCTCAAGTGATTATCAGATCTAAGAAAAGGAAAAAGGAAAAAAAAAAAAATGCCGCCAAGTTATAAGCATAGGAATTCATCAGCACTATTATCAACACCATAATGATGGAAAGGTTTAGGGTGCAAGCTCATTACATAACCTCATATATCATACAGTTAGATGATGCACGCACACATACTTTTTATCAGATCACAATCTCAAAACTCATTTGAAACATCTGTTTTAAGTGTAGGGGAATAGAAACCTTAATATTGAAAATGAGAGAGAGGGGGAGAGGGAGAGATGAAAAAAAAAAATTGTACAGTGAGGAGGGAGAGAAGCCAAGTCTAAAGAAACAAAGCCATAACGGAGAGTTAAACCCTATTTCTTCTAAAAATTCTGAAACAAAACCTAATTATAACGATTTAATTATAAATGAAAAACAAAAATAAAAGCATTTTGTTTTTGTGGAGTGGCACACTGACATATATGAGAGTCATAAACACTTAACCCCATTCTTCATTCAATTTTTCTATTACTATATGATAAATAATAGATGACAACATTTTGGCAAGGATAGTTGGAAAATTTAAATAAAAGTGAAAAAAAAAAAAAAAAAAAATACCCACATTCCTCCTAGGAAAATATAAGGGTGGAGTAAAACAGGAGGAGAGTAGAATGAAACGTATACCCACCACAACCAGCAACAACAAGAATATCTAAAAAATGTTGGCTTGATTTTTTATTGTGTGACTGCAAGCAAAGCAGTGCAGCACTATTAAATGTTGTTTTTGCCTTGATTAATCAGTTAAAAACTAGATTTAAGAGACATGGCAAGACATAAAAAAAAAACCCCAAAAAAACAGAGGCATGGAAAAAAATACGGAGAACGATATATAAAGAGGGGGGGGAAAGAAAAGATGAGGGGAGCAAGAAAAGATGAGGGGAGCATGAAAAGAAACAGTGTATCGTGGGGAGTACAGAAAGAAAAAAATGCAGGTATTTATGAATAAGAGCAAAGAACATTGTTGAGGTGGATATTTTACTAAAATATGATATAATCACAACAGTATTAATAATAGTAATAATAATAAAAATGATGATGATGATGAAGCCATCTTGTTGAAAAGCAGTTGAGTTTTTGTTGTTGTTGATCATCCTTACCCCCTTCCCTGTTTTCATGCAACTGATACAACATAATCGTTGCTATCAGGACAACACAAAATAAATGATTACTATTTCATGGGGGTAATCTTACATACAAACTTTACACACGGGTCCATGTGACCTTATTTCTGTTTGATATTTCAGGTCACATTTTTTATTCCTTTAAAAACTGCCTTAAAGGATCTGGGATATTTAAGTATTTTCTGTTATGGGACAATAGTATTTATTCTAATCAAATATCAAACAAATAGAGGAGTACAAGTATTTGTTACAGTTAAGTATTTGATTCTTTTACAGAATTTAAATTTTTAGTAGATAATATGTACTTGCTTATAATGCACTATCGAATATATCTAGATATTTAGAGAAGCAAAAATCAAAATTTAAATAAAAATAGAGATAATTGTTTCTACAAAGAGGAATAAGTCCACTTGGAAATAGCAACATTACCTACAGATATTAATAATAACAATAATAAAAATACACTAATATTTATTGCACTTGTAATGACAGTACTTTTTTTAATAGGTTTTAGAATTTATAGTTATTTGTTTAAAATTTCATTTTGGAAAAGGAGTTTTATTTCATTTCAATCTGATTAAAATTTCTAAATTGCTACTAAATTAAAACCAAAAGAAATCAATGAAAAAAAAAAAATGTCATGCTTAATCCTTATTTGTCATTTGATTTTTTCAGTAGGGTTTTTATTGGATTACATAGATTTCTTGAACTTTATTCAAGAACAGTGCAAGATTGCATGTTATAGAATACAAAACAAGTGTTAGAATTTATTAGAGGTTTCAATCAATTATTGGGGTTTTCTGAATGAATGAGCTCTAAATAACATGTGTTGGTGAAAGTTTCAATTCTTTTACCAAGACTAAAGAATAGACTGGCTATCTTTAAAAATGATAACTAGTGTGTGGGGGGGGTGAGGGTCAGAGGGTTAGGGCCATGTGGCATAGGAGAGGGCCCAGAGAACAAGGCTCATTATATGAGAGAGGGATAGATAGGTAGACTCATGGCATGGGAGAGGGTAAGATAAGGAAACCTACTGGTGATAATTCAAGTAAGATATGATGAACAATTTAGATAAGAAGGGAGCCCACAGAGAAAGGGCAAAGAAAGATAAGACAATCAGAAAAAGAAAGAGAAATAAATTCTAAGATAAAGGAATAATAAGAAATTGAAAATTTAGATCATTCAGTAATAGTTTGTCACTTAACATCATTTAGAGAGATTTTTTTTTTCATTAAGTGGTGCTCTTTACAGAAAGATGAAATAGATAGGTGGCCTAAATTATAATGAAGTCTTTATAAGATACCTAAAGAACAACAATTTAAATTAAATACTCGATCAAGGAAATTATGGAAGGGGAGGTTATTTTTTTTCCTTCTTGTCATTATGTTTAAAGGCATTCTAAAAAAATAAAAAATGTTTGTATGGTATGGAAATTAAAATACTGTGAAATAACTAAAGAGCCAAGATCAGAACAATAGTCAGGCATTTTAGTATTAAAATAGACTAATTAGACAAAAAGAAATGCAACTAAAGTTGTATTGTTGTCCTTTATTTATTTAATTAAAGATTATGGACATTAAAATTTTGGTGTAAAGTAAATTTTAAATATATGTAGGAGACAACATTACAAATTACCTAACACGTCTGAAAAAGAACATTAGGAAAAGTTTTGAAAAGAAAATCAAAAGAAAAGAAAGGCGGTTTGTTTAATTCAAACCCATTTCTATATATCAGTCATTCTGAAAAGAGTGTATATAATAATAATATGTTAAAAGAGGTAAAAAGGGAAGCTTAAGAAATGGGTGTGTTTTAATGCATGATTTATTTATCAATTCATGTGATTTTGTAATATTGGTAGACAAAAAAAAAAAAAAAAAAAAAAATGGGATGGAAAAAAAAGTGTGGTAATACAGAAGTTAGAAAAAAAAAAGGAAAACAGATAAAAAAAGGGAAAGAAAAGGAAAAGTGGAAACAGAAACAGTAAAAAAAAAATGTAAATCTAAAAAGGGAGGTTCCAAATAGAAGATAAAAAAGTTAAAGGGTTAACAGAAGGGGGGGACAAGGAGAGAGGTGGGTAGGACAAAGTTCAAGTTATTTGCATAAACTGAAGACAAGAAAAGCCTCATTCCCATCATAAGTTCAATTCAAAGGCAAATCGTGTGAATTACTTGGACAAAGTTGAGCTTTTTTTGTTTACCAAATCAACAACAACTGATTATTAGGTTTTAATGTTATACACACATTCATATTCAAGTATGTATGCATACGATATGTGTGTATATATGTAAGTGATAAGAAAAAAAATATTGGTCTTGAGAAAAGGGTGGTTCGGTAAGTCAGGTTTAAAAGAGCAAATAGGCCAATTTATCTATTTATTTCTGTTAACCCTTAGTAAGAGTTGCAATTTACCTGTAAAATGTGTCCAACTATAAACAGATTGGTTATCAGGCGTTTTTTTTTCTTTCTTTTTAAAGACAAAGAGTCAATGAAGATTGGAGTTTAGTAGGGTTAGAGTAGCTTTTATTTACTTTTTTTATTTTTAATTCAAACTTTGAAAAAAAATAATAAAATAAAAAAAAAAGTTTAATTTCTCATGATTAACAGAAGGCTGGTTGAGTCAAGCAAGGTATGTAACAAGAAGTATACATGCACATAAAAAAGTTTATGGTTGTCTTCTGAAAAGTTTTTATTCGATGTTGTGCGAGTTGCAAAAATAGCCAAGCAAAAAGCTATTAAATAAGGGTAGCTACTAACCTGATATTTTATAAGCTTTTACAGTTATATAATTCTAATAAGACAGAACTACTTCAGTTTTATAAGGTGTTCCAACCAAGAAAACTATAGATTGATCGACATCAATTGAACATCTTTTAATAGTCTAAAAGAGAGCTTTAGTTTGCTCTCCATATAAAAGGTCTTATCTATTCATCAAAATGTCATTATATACAAGACAACTTAGAACATTGTAATAACTTCAAATTTTTGCCATTTTGATAATTAAAAAAAATGGGAATAGAGAAATTCTTTATCCATCTTTTTATAAACTTTCCTTCCTCAATCTCTCAGTAATTAGGGTGCTGTATGATATACAAGTTTTAGATCAAAACTCTGCTGGATATAAATATCATGGTTCATGACATATCAACCTTTACAGTTATTTAAAATGCTAATAAATACTTTTCTCTCTTTTTTTTAACCAATAAAGTTCTTTAAAAAACTTTTAGCAAACTTATTAGACTGAAAGCAAATTTAACTTAAATAAGAACTTCTGTACAAGAACTCATCATTTACCATGCTGGACTTTCTTTAGGTGTAGCTTTATACAAAACCATGAAGAGAGGTTTAACCAAAATTAAAATCATAGTCCTGTTGTAACTGGCCATAAAGATAGAATTGGTAATAAGAATTTAGAAATTGGTATAAGGATTAATAAATAAATAAAAAAAACAGCAGGTTGGGTAGTAGACAACACTGGTGTAGAATAATTTTTTACTTCAATAAACTAAAAAATGAAGATACTTAGAACATATGTCAGACAAAACTTAAAAGCCAACTTTTATATTTAAAATCAACACATACTTAAACAGAATAGTAAGAAATCCACCCTGCCCCTCCCCCAAAAAAAACCCTCTGCATTGTAACATAATCTTGATTTGGTCACATTCCATCAGTGTACTATGGTCAATTTTGTAATATGTTAGATAAATTACTGTGTGTGTGTTTGTGTGTGTGTGTGTGTGTGTGATCATCAGTTTCTGGAGAAATTTAAAACCAGTGTAAGAAAACTTCATGACACTTAACATTTTTTACATTCTATTTTATAATCAAATTATTCAAAAGATTGAATAAAAAGTTTTAAAATACAGGCCTTTTCTAAGAAAAAAAAAAGGTATGAAAATTCATTAAATCAAAGATATTTCATTGACTAAAAAAATTTCAAATTATTCTATATAAAAAGGAAGAAAGAAATATCTTGGGTTCGATTAAGGTCTTATAAACCATTTCAATTTGTTGAGCATTTCAATTTTTTTATGCATGGCAGAATTCAATGACGGATCTCTGCTTATGATACATGTTTATGACAGGGGTTGCTCTCTTAGAGTCTAACACTTATTATCTGTAGCATAAAGAGACTTTCAGGTCATGAATGCATAAGTTCAGTAATCATGAAAATACAATTTGCAATCTTCTGCAATCAGTTTGGGAAGAGTAATAATAATAATAATAAAAGGAATGTATTACTTTTGAACATCCCTAGTAGACTATTAATCATTTAATAATCAATTGAAAGCTATTTCAAACCTTATCTAAGCCAATCTTAAAAATGAATAATAATAAATAAAAGCAGCTGTTATCTTTATTTTAAAACAAAAGATGAAAACAGAAATGGCAAGTGACAAAAATGGAACACATTTATTTGCCATTTGCTAAAATCAAACAAAATTGATTTCTGAACAGGTGAGAAAGCAAACATGCAAATGGTGCCGACTTGAAAAACTGGTATTAACACCAGATTCACAAGAAGGGTGGAAAGTGGAGGAAATGAGATCAGGTGTCACAGATTAAATAGCTAAACATGAATTCATTAAGGGATATACCACATAATTGACACTATGTGTATGTGTGTATATTTGTAAAGTATATAAAGAATGCTTAATTTTAATGAGAAGGCATTACTTACTAGTTTCTACAAAATCTGTTAAAACAAAATATAATTTTCTATAAAACTTTTTAAAGAATTTGAATTAAAACTAGTTAGACTAACTGGTTGAATCCTTAATCCTAGTAAAAGAAAAAAAATTCACAAGTCAAACTAGAAGAAATAAATTCTAAGTAATAAAAAAAAGAAATATATGTAGATAAAGATATACTAATATATTCCTTCATTAATAAATAGTCAACGGATAAATATACATGAATGGCTATTCTGTATAAATATGTATAAGTTGTGGTCACATTCTTTAAGAAGAAAGGAAATACGAACTTTCTTTTTCAGTCCAACTGATGCATTTTCATAACTTTTAAAAACCTTTTTTTTCTCTCCTTTTAGAAAAGTTGTTTTGTCACCAACATTAAAGTTGAAAACTTTATTTTTTTTTCAGACAACAAAAGGTTAATAAGCCAAACCTTAAAATCCCTAAGAATGAGCTCAAATATATATGTGTATATAGACATACATCACAATAAATAGATACATACATATAAACATAAACACACACACACACACACACAAATACAAACAAACACATGTGAATATATATAAAATTAAGTTTCAAGAGTATTAAGATTTCACATGTAACCAGATACACAAAGTCAACTGATTTTAAATTTAACATTTTATTGATAGATCGAAACATTGTTCAGAAAAACCTTGAAGGAGTTAGGTATTTGATAAACCATTTCTAATTTTTTCTTCTTTTGATTTAAAATCATTACCAAAGGCTATTACAATTAAATTATTTGTACATATTAAACTAACTTAATGAATTTAATTCATTTTTAAAATTCGAGAATCAATTCAACATTTTCAACAAAATTTTGAGAATATGAGATAGTAATAACAAATTTGTTTTTTGTAAAATTTGTAAAGTAGCAGTATTGGTATTAGTTAACTTAAAAAGAATAGTAGTCTCACAAGATAACTTTCATGAGATTACAAAAACATTTTGTAGTTTTGCAGTTTCTTGCTTAACTAATTGTAGAAGAGGCGATTTATAGGACTTTCCAAAGGTTTTACTTATATGTGAATGTGATAGATCAATTGTGATTTAAACTCTAAAACAAAGAAAAATGTTTATTAAGATGCTATGGTCCTAGCATCTTGTCCAAACCACCTTACAATCCCTTGGATGAGTCAGGATATTCAAATTGTATCATTTGACGGTAAAATAATGTATTTGAAAATCATAAGTGAATGGTTTGAAAGTGAATAATGAGGGACAAAAAAAAGGAAGCAGTCCATCTCATTTACATCTTTACAGCAGTTTATATGAATATTAAATAAGAATAAACATTTTGAAATCACATAAGATAAAAGATAAAAAAAAATTATCAGGATGAACTGAGTTACTATAGCAACATTTTTCTTTTTTTTTTTATAAAGCAAAAAGATTGAGAATTGCCAATTAACCTCTTCCACTCCTTGCCCATTCTTTGTCATCAATCCAAATCCTAACCCCTCTAGTATACAAACACACACACAAACACACACACACAAGCATACCAGGTTGATACTAATCAAACATCAGGTGTGAAAAGGGAAGAAAGATTTTTTTTTTTTTAATTAAAAGTCCTTCCCCTAGTCCTATCACTCAGGGGTACAAGGTAAGCAGACTTACTGCATAGAAAAAGGGCTCCACACCCTTATCCCTAGCAGTGTTTTTATGAGAGACCTTTACTACAACCACCAATGGTGGAGCCAATAAGAAAAAATAAACTTAAGTGTTTTTTGAAGGTCCTACCAGGGTTTACTTGAACTTGTTGAGAGGAAAAAGATTGATGATAGAAAGGTGTAGAAAAACAAGGTCTCTGCATTGAATGAGGGTTTGAGTGTGGCAGGGTGGGGGTGAAGGTAAGAGAAGAAAGAAGAGAAATCACTACTGTGTAAATCCTCTGTCCCAGACACCAAACACATCATCATCACCATCCTCTTAGCCAATCTGACCCATAGTCACCTCATTGTTCACTGGAAGACAGGATATTGGCAGAGGGAAGAAGTAAAAAAAAAAAAAAAAATTGAGAGGTAAAAAAAAAAGAAAAAAGAAATAAAGAAAGAAAGAAAAAAGAAGGGGAAGGAGGATATAGAATTCGTTTTTTTTTTTTTTTTTTTTTTTTTTATTATTCTTTCAATATATTTTTTTTTTTTTTTTTTTTATAAGATCAAAGTAAGTGTGGTCACCAAAAGAAAGAGTAACACCTTTTCTGCTTGGACACACACATATATTTTAACTTTTTAGGAGGTATCGGGGGGGGGGTAAGAGCAGGAACAGCTTAACACAGTAGGGGGGGGAATAGAGGAAGCATTGAAAGAAATTAAAGAGAAGAGAAGGAGGAATAATTAAGAGTGCAACTAGTAGAGTAGGTGCTGACTAGGTTGAGGGTTGTGGAGGAAGAACTGCCAGTTGAAAAGGTAGGTTATAAAAATTCAAAAGGACTAAAGCAGAAAAATTTCTAGGGATCTCCCCTAACCTGCCCCACTTCTAAAAAAAAAAAGAAAAAAAAGTGTGTATGTATAGTTAAGGGTCAGAAGTAAATAAAGAGTATAATTCAAGCAATTGGATTTGTGGCTTAAAGGGCATGTGTATAAGCATTTATTCAGCTAGTATTTAATTGTAAGTGAGAGAAAATAAAGAAATAAAAAATGATAACCCTTTTAACCCTAACGGGCCGATATATCGGCCTTAGTAACATGAGGCAAAATTAGACATACCGACATTTCAACCCAAAGATGACCCTTTAATAGAAAGGCTATGAGTGACTAGTTGGTGATTTTCTCTTTGTCAGTGTCCAAAGGAGAAGGCAGAAATATTGGTGTGTGTGTGTGTTTTCTATTGCCTTAGGTTGCCAGGGCTGGGATATCAGTTTTTTAGGGTTTAAAGGGTTAAGTATTAGACAAAAGTAAGCATTGACCAAGTTGCAATAACTAAATTTTTTAATCTCTGGAATTTTAGGTTTATGCCCCCACCCCCACATAATTCTTATTTCTAAAATAATATTAAATGGTTTTGAAATTTATAACTTCATTCAATTTATAATTTGTTATTGTAAAGATAACAATAAATATGAATATTATAGTTACTAAGTGGGCACAAGGCCATTTTTATGTGCTCTTACCCGACCTTTTTACATTCGGTGTTACCCTTCACCTAGATGAGATGCTCTCCTGAGTTAATGAGCCCCATCTAAAGTGAAAGTTATGGTTTTTACTGGGATTTGAACTCGCGTAATACGGTTCCAGAGCCCGAGCTTTTAGCAATGCTCCACCATTGCTGCAATGAATATGAATATAGTTGCACTGATGATTTGAATAATCATAAAAATTAAAGGATCCTTGAGCAACACTAGTTAATTACAAGTAGTAGTTAAGTAAAAAAACATTCCAATCAAAATTCAATTGAGAAAAAGAATTTAAAAAACAAACCAACTATTTACCATAGTCATCTGCGGACACTAGTTATTCTAGTGTCCCACTGTAAATAAAACTTTTTTCCTTAAAAAGATAGAATTACTAAGAAACACTAAAATATCAAATGGCCAGTCAACTTCAATTTTCTCTCATGCTATTTTCTAGGCATGTCAAACCATGTATTATGTTTTTCTTTTGTTTAAGATTAAGTATTTTTCTGTTTAAAACAAAGAAATAAATCTCATTTACTTCGGTCCTAAGTGGAATAAAATACAAAAGTCATTTTTATTTTTTATTTTTTTTTTTTTTAGGAAAATGGAAAGTTCTTTGGCTCTAATCCAATAAAAAAAAAAAAAAAAAAAAAAAAAAAAAATTTACCAGAACAT